>VONZ01001657.1:0-112508 GCA_012976165.1 Labeo catla
TTTTTTTTTTTTTTTTTTTTTTTTGTCAACACTTCCTTATCTACATATATGTCTGTTTCTTCAATAATAGTACTTACTATTATGTGCATTTTTGAATGTTTTTATTAGTCTTTATAAAAACTTGCTTTGTTAAGACATAGAATGAGAATGAAAATGGATCAACAAATAAACAATTTAATAATGACTTTATCAGCAATTATGTCTATTCTGTTGTATCCATTGTATTTATTCAGTGGTATCCACTTTTTATTTTGACCAAAATCATATCATATCTGAGGCCGTTTTACCCAATGCTTTATTGTACAAGACCTGACACTTGACATTGTTTTTTCTGAAAGGAATTCAGTCTGAGGCACAATACTGATTAGTCCGATGGCTGAAGCCTTTTAGTCTGAGGCACAATGCCTTTTTGTGATATAACTGACATCTGAGGATGTCCTAAATTGTGCAAATGTGCCAAGAATACACTTGTAACACAATTATCAGGAGGCAGAAATTATGTCAGCATAATGAGTTTTTGGGTGGCAAATGGAGAAGACAGAAATATGAATATAAAGCGTAAAAGTATCCCTATTTTAACAATTACTAGCAGATTTTAGAAGGTTGGAATAGAGAGGCAATAGTTTTTGTCTTGTAATATATAGGTATATAATAATATTTTAGAACTAGAAAGCATTGTAGTTCAGTTTTTATGTAAATAAAACATGTTACACTGTAAAAAGTTTTCACCACTTTCAACTAAAAAACATAAGTTTAGCAGCTGCCTTAAAATATTAAATAAAATCAGCTTAAAAGTACAAGTCATTTTAACTTACTTTATTGTTGTCACGTAGGGAGGGAAACGAGAGACGTGCGGATCCATACGCAAACTTTTATTATAACGACGAGACATAGACATGGTCAAAGGCAGGCAGGGTCGGGCAACAGCAGACAGGAACACAGACAGCAAGAACAAGGGTAGAACTAAAACAGGCGGGGGTCAGTCCAGCGGCGAACGTTATCCGACAGGGGCTAGGCAGAAGAGTGGTCAGACGAGCGAGGGTTCAAAACGAGACAACGGAAAAACTAGACACGGGGGGAAACTAGGAGATACGCTTAGTACGACTGCAATGGAAAATACAATACAATCCAATACAATACTCGGCGAGGAGTGACAGGAAGACCGGGGTATTTATACAGTCTCTGATTGGATGGGGGGAAGTGCAATGGCTGATGGGGAGTGTAGTCCGGGGTGTGGTGTGGCAGTCCGTGCGTGACAAAACGCAAGAGCGACGTCTGGTGGTGAGCGGTCCGCAGCTCACCGACCAGATCATGACATAGCCCCCCCCCAAAGAGCGGCTTCCAGATGCTACAAACGAACCATAGTCCAGGGGAGCGGTGGGGCGGGGGTGAGACAGGGCAAGGGCTGGAGGGCCAGGTCCCTGCGGAGGACCCGGTGATTGAGGCAGGACCGGCAGGGCAGGAGCCCCCCAGGGCGGAGCCGGAGGCGGAGCAGGCAGTGCAAGAACCCTCCAGGGCGGAGCCGGTGGAGCCCTCCAGGGCGAAGCCGGAGGCGGAACAGGCGGCGCTAGAACCCTCCAGGGCGGAGCCGGAGGCAGAACAGGCGGTGCTAGAGCCCTCCAGGGCGGAGCCGGAGGCAGAACAGGTGGCGCTACAGCCCTCCAGGTCGGAGCCGGAGGCAGAGCCAGCGACACTAGAGCCCCCAAGGGCGGAGCCGGAGGCGCAACAGCCCTCCCAGGCGGAACAGAAATCTGCATCACGCTCTGGGACCTGGGGAGAGCAGGGACAGAGGAGGCAGACAGAATAGAGGGAGAAGGCGCAGCAGCCCTCCGGGGCGGAACAGGAGGCTGCGTCATCGACTGGGACCTGGGGAGAACAGTGACAGAGGATGCAGACAGGAAAAAGGGAGAAGCAGAGTGTTTAGAGGTTAACGCCCCCTCCATAAGAGGTTCTACGGCTGGCGCCGACACCTCTGGAGGCATTGGCGCAGCTTCTCCGACGGGGAAGGCCTCTGGTGCAGGCTTGTGATCAGACGAGAGCTCTGGTGCAGGCTTGTGATCAGACGAGAGCTCTGGTGCAGGCTTGTGATCAGACGAGAGCTCTGGTGCAGGCTTGTGATCAGACGAGAGCTCTGAGGCTGACCTGGGAACAGGCGTGTCCTCAGGAGCACAGTGTGCAGCCCACACACACCACATGGCCACTGCCACTAAGGGAAGAGCAGCAGTGATGACGTCACTTGGCTCGTGGGGATCTGCTGTAACGTGGCTTGACTCAGGAACAACATGGCTTGACTCAGGAACAACATGGCTTGACTCAGGAACAACATGGCTTGACTCAGGAACAACATGGCTTGACTCGTGGGGCACAGCTGTGACAGGGCTTGACTCGGGGAGAACAGCAGCTGTGGTTTGACTTGACTCAGTTGCTTGACCGGACTTGGAAGCTTGAACTGACCCTGGGGTAGCAGCCGCGACGTGAAGGAGCGCCACTTTAGCTGCCCATACCGCCCTTAGCGGTGAGTCCAGCACGTGGGCCATCATAAGCCGCAGTCTTGGGATGTCAGGAGAGACATGACCGGACTCAAGAACCACGGCTGCAACTTTGCTTGACTCAGGAACAGCCGCTGTTATGTGACTTGACTCAGAAACCGCTTCAGGAAGTGCGGCCATGATGGGTGCAGACTCAGGTGCAAAAGACATGACGTGAACAGGCTGTGGCTTGGCTGACGAGGCGTTAGCAGGCTTTGACGTAGCGCCCATCTTGTGCAGTGGCTCTGGCGTGGCAGCCATCTTGTGCAGTGGCTCTGGCGTGGCAGCCATCTTGTGCAGTGGCTCTGGCGTGGCAGCCATCTTGTGCAGTGGCTCTGGCTCAGGATTGATGGCTGTAATTTGACTTGAGACAGAAGCGACAACTGTAATTTGACTTGACATCGGAAACACAGTTTTAACTTCACTTGCCTTAGGAAGAGCAGCGCTGACTTGACTTGGTGCAGGAAACGCAGCTCCAGCCTGACTTGGCTTAGAAACTTGACTAGATTCAAGAAACACAGCTGCAGCGTGACTTGGCTCTGGCATGGCAGCTGTGACGTGACGGAGCTCTGTTTTTGCCGCCATTTTGTGAACGGGCTCCGCCGTCGCCGCCATCGCTCGAGCGCGCTCTGACACGGCCGCCATTTCACGAGCGATCCAAGCGGCAAACGTGTCCGTAGCGTCGCGCTCCGGCGCGGCCGCCATCTTGCGAGCGGGGTGCGCGGCCGCCATTACCGCATCGTCGCGTTCCCTCTCCGCGACCCCCACAGTAAAGGACGAGCCCACACACAGAAGAGCAAAGTCCAAAAATAAACAAAGTGATGAACGCGGACCCTCGCGTCTGAGTTTCGATTTTAATGGTTGTCTGGTTCCATCAATGAAAATGTCTATCAAAACACAGTCTGGGAGATCTGAGTAATGAGCAATGTCCAGAAATTCTTGGATGTAGCCCTCGAGCGTTCGTGTGCCCTGCTCGAGGGCTAACAACAGTTTTGTGGTGTTCATACCTGCGTAGTGTCCGGTTGAGAAGTTGCTGGATCCTGGTGTGGCCGAGTATTCTGTCACGTAGGGAGGGAAACGAGAGACATGCGGATCCATACGCAAACTTTTATTATAACGACGAGACATAGACATGGTCAAAGGCAGGCAGGGTCGGGCAACAGCAGACAGGAACACAGACAGCAAGAACAAGGGTAGAGCTAAAACAGGCGGGGGGCAGTCCAGCGGCGAACGTTATCCGACAGGGGCTAGGCAGAAGAGTGGTCAGACGAGCGAGGGTTCAAAACGAGACAACGGAAAAACTAGACACGGGGGGAAACTAGGAGATACGCTTAGTACGACTGCAATGGAAAATACAATACAATACAATACTCGGCGAGGAGTGACAGGAAGACCGGGGTATTTATACAGTCTCTGATTGGATGGGGGGAAGTGCAATGGCTGATGGGGAGTGTAGTCCGGGGTGTGGTGTGGCAGTCCGTGCGTGACAAAACGCAAGAGCGACGTCTGGTGGTGAGCGGTCCGCAGCTCACCGACCAGATCATGACAATTGTAGTGAGTTGAAATGAATTGCGGTTTTAAGATGATTTAACTTAAAATTTTAAGGCAGCTACTGAACTTAAGTTTTTAAGTTGAAACTGGTGAAAACTTTACAGTGTGCTTTACTTTAACCATCATTTTTGTGAAAAATGAATATAACTGAAACGGGATCAGAAATACTGAAGATTTTAGTGCAAAGCTGTGTATTTGTGTGTTGAGTGTTAATGTGGTTTTTGAACAAGGCAGTAACTGCTCTGTGTCACTGTGACTCTCTGGCGCAGTAATACACAGCTGTGTCCTCAGTCTGCATATTCTGGCCTTTGACAGTCACTGTGCTGCTGGAAGTGTCTCTGGAAACTTGAAATCTACTTTTCAGTTTATCACTGTAATATGTGTTACCGCTACCACATACCGCTGCAACCCATTCCAGAGCTTTTCCTGCAGGCTGACGAATGACTTAAGACAAGAGAATCAGTCTGAGTCAGTTCAACACAGTGGACACCTGAGGGGGAAAAATTGGCCAGATATGTTACAGATATGACAACACTATGTATAACCATGAGTGTTTTTAATATAAAGTATTGTTATAGAAGCTATAAAGGCTTACGAGAAACAGCTGCCAGCAGCAGCAACAACCAGAGAGATGAGCAGATCATGGTTTGAGACGTGTGAAAACAAGCTGCTTCTTTTCATCTTAGGAGGAGGAGGAATATTTGCATAATTCATTACATCCAATTATTATCATGATGCTTCAGCAATATTTCTGTTTCTGGTTACTACTGTTAAATAACAATATTGTAACACATATTGTAAAGAACTAGAAAACACCAAGGTTAAAGTACTGCAAAAATTGAGTCAGTTTTTTTAAGGTTATTATTTTAATATTTGTTCTTTAGATTATGCATTTACTTAAATTTATTAGGCTTGCCTTGAAGTTATTTTTAGTTTTTCCAGCTGCATTAATGCGCATAATGTTTTGATGAGCTTTGAACAATTTCTGTGTCTGTAAAAATCATACTGGGGAAAATCATCAGAAACACTTTTAATTTGTAATATGATGATGGTGTTTTTGTACAGGGAGGCTGTCGGTGTCTGTCACTGTGTTTGGCACAATAATACACAGCTGTGTCTTCAGCTTTCATATTCTTTCCTTGCAGTGTTATTGTGTTACTGGAAGTGTCTCTGGTGATACTGAACTTGCTTTTGTTTTTCCTGCAGGCTGACGAACCCAGCCTGTAGCATAGTCAGTAACTGAATATGAGACTTTACAGTTGATAGTGAGAGTGGCATCAGGACGGACAGTCAGAGACTCAGGCTGAGTGAGTTCATATGAATCAATACCTGTATCAAATCAAATTATACCAGTTAATAAAAAAGCATGGCATTTAAAAACTTTTAACAATATTTTTAGCAACAACATGATGTATCACACAGAAAGTAAACTAAACTTACAGGATATCACTGCCAGAAGCAACAGTAAAGATGAAGAGATCATGGTTTGTTTCACAGCACAGTTTGAATGAACTGAAGTGATTCTTCACTCCCTCTAGTGATCAGATGAATGTATAAACTGACTCATGTCTGCTGTTTAAATATGCCACAGGAGATTTACATAATCATACAGAGCTGTGAATGACCTTCATATGCATCACACTGTCCTGAACATTATTTTAAATAAGGCTTTTAGTTTTGAAGTTATTATTTACATGGATAAAGTCTATGAGCAGAAAATGTAAACAGTTTGCAGACATTTTGACTGTAAGTAATTACAGGTACACCTATAAGTGACAAAAAATATCAATTATTGCTTATAATCAAATATTTATGGCATTAAATTGAGAGCAGTACACTAGCTGAAAAAAAAATGAGTTTACTTTTTTTCTATTTTATTTTACTTTGGTAAAAATGTATTTTAGAGAGACTCTTATTAAATTATGTTAGCAATATGTTTAAATCAATATCTTCAACATCTCTCATCTGATGAAATCTACTTTTCATCACAGGAAGGCGAGAGAGTGTCCTCTATTGCAGTATTCTCATCAAAGATCAATAATAACTTTCACTTTATAACTGTGGCTATATAGCAAACAGTTAAAAGTAATCTAAAAATGTCTTTCATGTGGTAAAGTCTAATGAATTTGTTGTATTGAAAGTCAAAAATATTTTTTAATCTAATTAAACTTGATTAAACTAAGCCTACTGCTCATTTACACCAACAAAGTAGGGGCTACAGGTCATTTCTCAGACGTTTGTTGGACTGTAAAACACTGATATAAGTAAGAGTCATTATTGTATTCTTACAGCATGTATGAGGGACGTTTTATAGCTATTTTCATTCAAGATGTTTTTGACCAGAACTGCTTGTGTTTTGTATCACTGTGTTTTCTCTCTCTGGTGCAGTAATACACAGCTGTGTCCTCAGTCTGCATATTCTGTCCTCGCAGAGTCACTGTGTTACTAAAAGACTCCCTGGTAACTTGAAATCTGCTTTTCTGTTTTTTGCAGCAGCAACAACCAGAGAAACGAGGAGATCAAGGTTTGAGACGTGCAAGAACAAGCTGCTTGTTTTCATTGTTATACTCGAATAAAGCGGAGGAGGAGCAAACAGTTCTGCAAACATTATATCACCCAGTAAGAGAAGAAGACAGGAGATGAAACTGATCCATTATGTTCAGTGTTTATAACACTGACTATATTTGTGTGATCCATGTGTAGTTTTTGTTTAGTATATATTTTAGTTCATGACACTGTACTGAGTTGGTAGTTGTTTAATATTTAAAGAAATCCTTATACACACAATGAAATCTTTCAAATAATACCATAAAAGCAATACCTTAAATACTGAAAGAAAGAAATAACCTTTCAAAATCAGTTTCCTTGTTAGTGAGCATTTTTTCACTCTGCAAACATGACTTAGCTTTGTACAAAAAGAGATTTCTTGTTAACTCTTGATGAAGTTCTCAACAACTCGATTTTCTAGAAAATATTTTTAAAAAAAGTTATAAATAATTGCTTTAAAGTGCATATTGCAGGTTAAAAATGTTTTCCAAATAAACATATATCCTTGTATGAAAATACCATATGAATCGTTAATGCAGGATTTGAAAATGTTTTACAAGGTGCAAGGGCACAAATTTAGAAGAAAAAGTGACGGTTTCCTTGACAGTTCTCAAAAAGCGCTTTTTTTTTAACATCGGGTCATATGACGTCACGAGAGGGAGTCGTTTGCTGCGGTCTATTGGTTTTCACTAGGAGCGGTCTTGAGTCAGTGTGTTTTCTGTAGTTATTTATTTCAATTGATTATCGTCATGGTAAATTATTGTGTTTTTGGAGGTTGCCCGAACCCCAACCTGTCAGCACATTGAGTCCACAGGTTTGCTAACAAGAAAAAGGGCGCGGCTATCTTCCGTGCCTGCGTGCGTATGTGCAGCTGAAGAGACGGGCCTTTACTAATGCATTCGCTTAGAAAAACGCGGTGGTGTGTAGCGTTCAATTTACACCGGAGGATTATTGTCCCGGTGATATGATGGAGTTCAACATGGTGCGGTTCCTTCGGTGCACACAGCGCCTTCATCGGGTCCGCTGTCAGCCTGTGGTTCATCCGGATCCGTCAGAGATGCTGCTCGACGAAAACTTGAAATGTGCACCATGAGTCTTGTTTTTTTTTATTATTAGTAGTAGTATTTTTATAACATGTATTAACTACCAAATCAGTGAACATAATTATTTAATGATGAGAGACAACGAGATGTGTATAAGTTGTTGTAAAGCACCGCGGCTAGCTTGTAAGTATTAGCAATATAATAAAACCGTGTAAAAACGTTACCATTTGAGAAGGCATAACTGGTAAGTTAATCTCAGTTTGTTAATATTGTAACCATCAGGTCTAGTTACAGCTTAGTGATATTCTTTGCACAACTAATTGGTAATTTATTCTCATGTGGTGTGTTTATAAGGCTCTGGGAGACATTGCAAGACATGATGGTTTGTGAAGATCTGAAGTAGTGGATCCAGCTGTTATTAACCACCTCTACTGGACTGCAGCTTCCACTCCTAATGGAGATGCAGATGTGATGGATGCCAAGTGGAAAAGCATGGTCAGCAATGAATGATAGTGGAATACTGCAGGTCATGAAAGGCTCTACGAGAACGCAGCACTTTCTTGTCTTCCACTACACCTGCTTCCCGTTCCAAATCCTTCCAGAGGATCAACAAGATGAAGCTGTTGGCGTGTATCTAGCACAGCATTCACAATTTAACATGTTAACAACACATTAGTGTGATACCCACACTGAAAGATTGTTAAATGCTTTTAAATGGGTCCGATGGTATATTTTTGATTCAGTAGTATATGTTTGGTACATCTACATTTGTTTATATATATATATATATATATAACAGTTGCAATGTTGTGTTTTGAGTTTGATTTAGTGCTGTATAAATAATACTGAATTGAATTAACCATAAATGCAGATCTGCTTGATATATATGTGATGTAAATTTCATAAACAGGTTTTTATACAGTAAGACAGTTTGTGATTGTGATTATTGTTTATTGATTGTCACCAAAATGGGGCCATTCAAAACCTTTATAAAGTCACTCTTCCTCTGTAAACTGTCTACTCATGACTGACACAACACATGAAGGTAAGGGTTTCTCACACAAGAATATAATGAAACACAAACGTGTTTATCTCTTTCTCTCTCTTTCCTGCCTTGAAGAGAAACCGCTATATCACGTAATGTTAGTGTCGGATATTAACGAGTTTGACGCGTTTGATTAACGATTATTAGTTTCTGTTACGGGTTAGTATCAATACTCGTATATGACCAATATTAGCTTTGCTTTAGCCTGATTACATATCGTTTGCTAACGTGTGTAACGTTATATCTAAGCTAACACTGGTCTTTCACCAAAACATCTTCCCTGTTCTCCTCACACCACAACTCAATTCGTCTTATCTGATCGTTGTTCTGTCTAATCCTGGGCTGTCCCTGCTCTCTTGGCCACATAGCAGACTCATAATTGTATGTGTGGTCCGTCATACGAGTGTAAATAAACATTTAAAATTTCCTCCGCGTCCGAACGATCATTGCGATCCATTGTTTTTCAATTGTTTACACTGACCGCACTCCCTGTCATTACGTCACCTCCGGTTTTGGCGGTTTTTAGATGCGGAACTAAAATTCTCTCACAAAAACGACTCCAGAGGCCTTAATATCGTGTTTTAAAGTATAGTTTCAAGAAAATCTAGTTCCTACATTATTTTTCTATACATCAACTCACTGGGGTCGCTAACCTGGAATATGCACTTTAAATGACAGTAACATGAGCGTAGATGGGTGGACCATTTGTAACAGTATTGAACATATCTACGTCATCAAATGCAGTCAAAGACCATTTCGAATCTGAAGGATCCTTGAAAGGCAACCTTCAATTTGCGTCCTTTATTCAGCATATTTTGAAGGTTTTGTGTCCTTAAAGCACCCACAATCCTTTGCACACATTCAAAGTCAAGAAAAAGAATTGTAATTTTTAAAATAATAAATTATTATGGAATGTTTTCAGAGATTAAGGTATTATGCTTTTTTTTCTTTTTCTTTTTCTTTTTTTTTTTTTTTTAAAATTAGAAGATATTAAAGGAGTGATGATTACTCACTTGCTTTGAAAGGTTGCTAATACACTTAATCTATATGTATCAGTTTATTGACAATTTATGAATTCATTGTTTATTTAATCATTTGTTTAAATATTTCATTATTTTGCCTTATATCCTCATTTTTAAAGATCTAGATCTGAAACTATTAATAATAACAGAATCTGTGTGTCGAGTGTTAATGTGGTTTTTGAACAAGGCAGTAACTGCTCTGTATCACTGTGACTCTCTGGCGCAGTAATACACAGCTGTGTCCTCAGTCTGCATATTCTGTCCTCGTAGAGTCACTGTGTTGCTGGAAGTGTCTCTGGAAACTTGAAATCTACTTTTCAGTTTATCACTGTAAAATGTGTTACCGCTACCACATATCCTTCCAACCCATTCCAGAGCTTTTCCTGCAGGCTGACGAATGAAGTTAGTGCAGTAGCTGCTGTCAGTCACTGAATATCCAGAGATTTTACAGGGCAGTGTCAAAACCTGACCAGGACTTAAGACAAGAGAATCAGTCTGGGTCAGTTCAACACAGTGGACACCTGAGGGGGAAAAATATGATCATGTTAGAGATATAATTTTGTATAACAATAATATTTTATAAAGTATCTATAGAAATTTTGAAGGCTTACAAGAAACAGCTGCCAGCAGCAGCAACAACCAGAGAGATGAGGAGATCATGGTTTGAGACGTGTGAGAACAAGCTGCTTGTTTCCATCCTAATACACATATAAAGAGGAGGAGGAAGGATATTTGCATACAGTTCTGCATATGAAATCTAGTAAATATGTACATGTGTTTATATGTGACTTTGCATTATGTGTTGTTGTTGCTGTTGTTTTTACATTTCTTTCAGAAGACAGTGTTGACTAGAATGGATAAGTAGATTGTGATGCTGTGATTAGGAAATAACACTCATCAAAAAATGGTGCTAAATGGTACTAAAAGTGGTTAATTGTATTCAACCACTTTAAGTGCTAAGTATAGCACTTTTGTCAAATAATGCTATGTAGAACCATAAGAGGAACCTCATTCTCCTCCTTAGATTTTAGATATGTTACTGCACTCTAATATGTTTGCCGTGAATGGCAACTTGCTATAATGGCAAAAGCTGTTTTGAATCACTGTTATGCTTTTCCAAAGTCAAAAAGTCTCATGTGGGGGCCCTGGAATACTTCCTTATTGGGGGCCTTGTGGGCAAAAAGGTTAAAAACCATGTTATCTTAAGGAAATACACTGTATATTAATGTTTTTTATTCTTTTCCCCAACTAAATTAAGAAATGAAGAGAGTTAGAAAATCTTTAAATAACTAAAGATGGTTTCTTGTATGGCAGTGGTACTATATAGCACCTTAACCATGCCAAAGAACTGCTAAACAACGACATTGTGTGTTTTTTAAGATTGACTGTGATATGAACAGTGCAGCACATATGTAATTCAACTTATTACATTTTCTTGGGTTATTTTTTCAATATCATATAGAGCATATCAGTGATCATGACATTTATGGTTTATATTCTGGGGAAATATGATCCAGTATATAATATTTTAGCATAAGATTTCTTTCTTTTTTCTTTCAATTAAATTTGCACTGTGCTGCAGCATCATCTGCTGTTTTTATCCTCCTTCCTGGTATGTATTTTTGTACAGCTCAGTGCTTTTTATGTATCATTGTGTGTGTCTTGCACATTAAACAGCTAAATCTTCTGCTGTCAAACCAGAGAGTTTCAGATACACCATGCTGTTTGAATTATCTCTAGTGATCTCTGTTCGTCCCTCAACACTTTTAGCATACACTGTTTTACTGGCGTCATACCAGATAACCCCCATCCAGATGAATGTTTGTCCTGCTGTTTGTCTGATCCAGTTCATGCCGTACTGTCCAAAATCAAATCCAGATCCTTCACATGACAGATTCAAAGTTTTTCCAGGTTTTTTGGTGACAAGACTTGATGGGATGGACTCCAGGCTTTGGCCATTAACACCTAAAACAACTGAAAGATATAAATGTATAATGACCTATCAGCATTATCATATACAATCCATTAACAAAATCTGAAGCTGGAAATTAAATATTAATACACTATATATAAACATTTTCCTTTAGTTCTGTAGCTTTTAAATTGCTTTAAATTTTTGCGGTAATGTACATTCAATGCAGTACTGAATGACCAATTCAGTAACGCTCATCCAGTGATTATACAGTACATCAAACTGTCATCATGACACTTTCAAGAAGTTTTTTTTCTAGCTACTTTTGTTTAAATATAATAATGATATTAAAAAGAGTTTACCACTTTTTTCAGTTCATTTCTTACATATACAGTTAGGTCCATAAATATTTGGACACTGACAAAAGTTTTGTTTTTTTGTTGTTTACTGAAACATATTATAGTTATAGTTATATAAAGGACATGGACATAATGTGTAGACTCTCAGCTTTCATTTGAGGGTATCCACATTCAAATCGGATGAAGGATTTAGGAGTTTCAGCTAACATGTTAACATGTGCCACCCTCTTTATAAAGGGACCAAAAGTAATTGGACAACTGACTCAAAGGCTATTGCATGGGCAGCTGTGGGCAATTCCTTTGTAATATCGTTATCAATGAAGCAGATAAAAGGCCTGGAGTTGGTTTGAGGTGTGGTGCTTGCATGTGGAAGATTTTGCTGTGAACAAACAACATGCGGTCAAAGGAGCTCTCCATGCAGGTGAAAGAAGCCATCCTTAAGATGCGAAAACAGAAAAAAACCCATCCGAGAAATTGCTACAATATTAGGAGTGGCAAAATCTACAGTGTGGTATATCCTGAGAAAGAAAGAAAGCACTGGTGAACTCAGCAACGCAAAAAGACCTGGACGTCCACGGAAGACAACAGTGGTGGATGATCGCAGAATCATTTCCATGGTGAAGAGAAACCCCTTCACAACAGCCAACCAAGTGAACAACACTCTCCAGGAGGTAGGCGTATCAATATCCAAGTCTACCAGAAAGAGAAGACTGCATGAGAGTAAATACAGAGGGTACACTGCAAGGTGCAAGCCACTCATAAGCCCCAAGAATAGAAAGGCTAGATTGGACTTCGCTAAAAAACATCTAAAAAAAGCCAGCACAGTTCTGGAAAAACATTCTTTGGACAGATGAAACCAAGATCAACCTCTACCAGAATGATGGCAAGAAAAAAGTATGGAGAAGGCGTGAAACGGCATGATCCAAAGTATACCACATCATCTGTAAAACACTGTGGAGGCAGTGTGATGGCTTGGGCATGCATGGCTGCCAGTGGCACTGGGACACTAGTGTTCATTGATGATGTGACACAGGACAGAAGCAGCCAAATGAATTCTGAGGTGTTCAGAGACATACTGTCTGCTCAGATCCAGCTAAATGCAGTCAAATTGATTGGGAGAAGGTTCATAATACAGATGGACAATGACCCAAAACATACAGCCAAAGCAACCCAGGACTTTATTAAAGCAAAGAAGTGTCGTATTCTTGAATGGCCAAGTCAGTCACCTGATCTTAACCCAATTGAGCATGCATTTCACTTGTTAAAGACTAAACTTTGGACAGAAAGGCCCACAAACAAACAGCAACTGAAAGCCGCTGCAGTAAAGGCCTGGCAGAGCATTAAAAAGGAGGAAACCCAGCATCTGGTGATGTCCATGAGTTCAAGACTTCAGGCTGTCATTGCCAGCAAAGGGTTTTCAACTAAGTATTAGAAATTAACATTTCATTTTCAGTTATTTAATTTGTCCAATTATTTTTGAGCCCATGAAATGAAGGGATTGTGTTTTTTTTAAAAAAAATGCTTTAGTTCTTCATATTTTTATGCAAACTTTTTGTTCAACCCGCTGAATTAAAGCTGAAAGTCTGCACTTCAACTGCAGCTGCATAGTTTTATTTTAAATTTATTGTGGTAATGTACAGAACCAAACTTAGAAAAAAAAGTTGTCTCTGTCCAAATATTTATGGCCCTAACTGTATTTGTAAAGATTTTGAAACAACTGACAAAGTCCTGCAAATGATGATATTTGAGTGTTTATTTTCTTTGTCAGTGTAAATTATATACTACCTGGTGATAAATTATGCATTTACTTCATTATGAGGATTTTTGAGGGCATTTTGTTGTTCAGGCTGAATTAATGTCTATAATGTCATTATGAAATTTGAAAACTTTTTTTCTGTGAAAATTAAACTGTTAAGGTAATTTATCAGAAACACTTTTAATTTGTAATATGATGATGTTTTTGTACAGGGAGGCTGTTGGCGTCTGTCACTGTGTCTGGCACAATAATATACAGCTGTGTCTTCAGCTTTCATATTCTTTCCTTGCAGTGTTATTGTGTTACTGGAAGTGTCTCTGGTGATACTGAACTTGCTTTTCAGTGAATCCTTGTAGGCTAAGTCTCCATCATACCAGATCAATCCAATCCACTCCAGAGCTTTTCCTGCAGGCTGACGAATCCAGGCTGTATGCTCACTTGTAACTGAATATGAGACTTTACAGTTGATAGTGAGAGTGGCATCAGGACGGACAGTCAGAGACTCAGGCTGAGTGAGTTCATATGAATCAATACCTGTATCAAAACAATAATATCTGTTAATAAGAGAGCATGACATTTAAAAACTGTTAACATGACTTTTACCAACAAAATTACATATCACACAGAAAGTAAAGTAAACTTACAGGATATCACTGCCAGAAGCAACAGTAAAGATGAAGAGATCATGGTTTGTTTCACAGCACAGTTTGAATGAACTGAAGTGATTCTTCACTCCCTCTAGTGATCAGATGAATGTATAAACTGACTCATGCCTTTTGTTTAAATATGCAACAGATTTGCATAATCATACAGAGCTACTAATCAAATCAACATGCTACAAAAATATTCATGTTATGTTTCATATAATTTACTACTCTCATTAAAAACTTTATGACATATTTTGTTTAGATGTTTTTCTCTAGTGGACATGAATGGATTATACATCATTGTCTTCTCATCATTGTCTTCTATTTTAAGTATTTTTAAAGGCTTGATATAACTGATTTACTGTATTGATACTTTTGACAGCAGTAGTTCAGTAAGCAAGTTTCTGTTGGACCTGCACTAAAGAAAAAACAAACTTTTGAAATGTGATATGATTCATATGCATTTTTCCTACATATGAGGATTTTTTTTTTGTTTGTTTGTTTTAGAGCAGAACTGCTTGTGGTTTATCACGGTGTTCACTTTTGTGCAACATAACACAGTGTTCTGTCTTTCATCATCATATTCTGTCCTTATAGAGTTAGTTTGCTCCTGTATGAGTCTCTGGTAACTTAAAAATCTGATTTTTACTTTGTCACTGTAACGTGCAACCGCTACCACTAACCTACTACTCATCAAAAGACACACGTTGTGTTAAGATTATAGTGAACATTACTGCATACATCACCAGTGATGTTATATCATCTCATTAGGCCACACTTAATAGTTTTTTTTATTCTCTGCTGCCACCTGTTGACTTCTAGTAACAAGAGATAAAACAGCCAGTGTGGTTTTTGTTCAGATGTACAAGACCTTTGTGTCACTGTGATTGTTTTGCACAGAAATACATGAGTCTTCTGCTCTCAGACCTGATAGTTTCAGATACACCATACTCTTTAAATGATCTCTGGTGATTTCAGTTTGAACTTTGAAGGATTCAGCGTAGTCATTGCCACTGCCAAATAATACTCAAATAAAGAGGAGGAGGAGGATCATTTGCATACAGTTCTGCATATGTCAGTACATACAAATGTTAAATATTTTATACACCTGAAAGGTTATGAATTTTCTAAGTAGGCTACTTTGACAATGTCATTAACTGAGACAACAATGGGGCTAAAGGCACACCAAAAAATGTGCCGTTCACTCCACCTAAAATGTTTAATTGCAGAAAAAAAAACGTTTGTATTGAACATTCATGGAGCAACAGATTTTGTGTGACAGTAAATCATACAAGTTTAGTTTGACTTGAAATCTTATAAATGTATGAGGTGACAAGGAGAGCCTTTTACCCCATAAATGGAGTAAACAGCTCACCAGCACATAGTATTGATATAAATACTTCAGCTAAAATTGTTTTTGTTTTGTTTTTTAAATTTTGAAAAATAAAATAATTAATTTTTCAGTAAATACATTGTCAATAAAATATGTTAATATATATATATATATATATTTTTTTTTTTAATTACAGAAACTATTTTAAAAAGTAAAGATTATGAAAGCATTGAAGGAGATCCTATAATAATTGAATACAGATGTACAGTAGTAACAACAAATTATATTTTATATGATATGATTAGTGTCATTGTTTAAATATGACGGTTTCATTGTAAACATGGTGATTATTTCTAAGATGGACACTCAACATAATATACGATATTTACCATCTGAATCTAATCATGTCATGTCAACAAATGGAAAAATCAGCCTTTTATTAATTTTCATGTTAATTATTGTGCTTTTTACCCCAAATACCATATTTTTACATATTCTTTCGTTATTTAAAAACTGTTGCTTTAACGAAATTACCTTAAACAAAACTGAAAATCATTAAGGCATTTGTCTCAAAATATATTCATTCATTTTAGTGATTCTCATTTACTACTTAAATCTACAATATTGAAAAAAAACATTAAATATTTGATCAAGTAGCACAGAATCAACTTTGCGTTGCTGCCGACGATTGCATCAAGGATCAGACATATTTGCATGTGCATCCTGAAAAGTGAATGTTTTAGAAACTGCTACACCACGTTTTTGTGCCATCTACTGGTTTAGAGGAAAATAATATCAAAGGCGCCTTTTATCCAGGGACTGTCAGGTCGTGTGTAGGAAGGAGAGGTAGGACGACGAAATATAACAAAACGGGATTTCATAATAAAATCCAACAAGGGTACACCCGGACAGGAACAGCAGGGGAAACACACACTAACATAACGTTAAATTCGGACAACACTGAACTGAATACAATTTATAAAGGGATGCAAACGATACAAAGACAGGTGTGGGAGATTAACCAATAAAGACTTAACAAGGAACGGAACAGGAAAGACCATATAAGGGCACAGAAGGGAGACACCAACAAAACAGTCCATAGGGGTGTGATAGGGACGCCTTTAGCCCCGTTGTACTCTATTATTCCATTATTTAAATTTGATTTGTCTGTTTTTTGTGTATTTCCTCATTCCAGAATGATTTACTGATGGGGATTTTGCAGTGACTCTTTCTGCAGGGCAAATCGTTACATCAGTAGGTGGCAACAAGTGACTGTGTTTATAAGTGAATCATTGAGTGATTCATCAAACCGATTTCTTAAAACCCCCTGATTCATTCAGGATTCAAGAAGTAAATGCCACTGTGTTAGATAAGTAATGGTTTATTTTGCCTTGGCATCGTTTGGAGCTATTTTTGTTGATGGAGTTACTGGCAACACTGTGTTTAAAAGGCAAGTTACTCAATATTAACTTAATATTTATCAAACTGCTGTATAAAACTCTTTTGTTATGAATGTAACTATGGCTGTGATAACATGTGTCTTCGTACCTATGGCCGAATCTCTTACAGCCCTCCTGTTCATGTGATACTGTTCAGTTAGTAATTATGTGATGCTGATTGTCACCTTGATTGTGGTTCAGTAACATGATCAGGTCATGATCCTCTGCAGGTTAATGAATGGCCAGATCACAGCATTTCACAGTTTGCATACATAAGAATAGCTCTTTAATAAGCACATAGAGACAGTGTTGTATTGGAAACACTTATAATTTAACATGGTATATTTTAATTACAACCTAACAATGTTAGAAAGTTCATTAAAATTGAATATTTCCATGCAATACAGTGCAGCTGATTAGTCAATATTCATCATCTGTATGTGAATGAGGAAGTAGTTTTTGTATTGCTTTGACACTGAATTAATTCACAGTGAAACTGTAGCACAGTAATACACAGCAGTGTCTTCAGTCTTGAGGCTGTTCATCTATAGGTACAGTTGACTGCTGGAATCATCTCTGGACACTGTGAACCTGCCCTGAACTGACTGGGAATAGTAGATTGGAGAACTATCTGTGCTGATGTATGCAATCCACTCCAGTCCTTTTCCAGGGCTCTGTCTGATCCAGCTCAAACGGAGGCCACTGAAAGTAACTCCAGTTATTGTACATGTAAGTCTGTGAGATTCTCCTGGTTTTTTAACCACTGCTTCAGACTGAGTGAATGTCTGACATTCAATACCTGTGGAAAAAGAAAAAATATTACATATAATGAAGTATAATCTTACATTTTTGCAATATTGTTGTTTATGTAGTGACTTGCATGGTAAAACTGTCAGAATTACAAATATAAAAAAACATTTTGAACATGGTGTATGGTAAGTTTAAACCAGAAAGATAGTCTTTGTTTCCAGAGCTTAGATGTGTGTTCAGATCACAAAGATGCACGTCACATTTAAAGAAGTAAGTTGATTTGCATATTCAAATCAGAGAAATGATGATATAAAATGACAGATATTTCGTCCAGATTAAGATTTTTGTGATTAATGTTTGATCTATATAAACATATATAAACCATTATTTTTCTATTCTTAGAGATGCATGTCATTTTGTGCATTGTATTACTTTTATATGTATGTTATTTAAAATAACTGCTTTTCATTTTAATATTAAATTCAAATAGGAATATTATAAATATATAATATGGCAGAACTTTTTTTGCCTTCACAGTACAGTTTTGAATGGCATAACCTGGAAAGTGTTTAAAACCACTGAAAATCAGTTTTGACAAATTCAGTATGGCCTTACAACAGTATAAATTGAAGTGATAGATTAGTGTCATCTATTGGTGTTTAATCAGGCAGCTCACATCTCTTATAAACCTCCTGGACTCACATCACACAGACAGAATAATCACTTCAGTTCATTGACTGACACAGATCTGTTGATGAAACCCTCAATGCTGATCAAACAGTGCTGAAAACCTATATCCCACCTCTGAGACAACAGCAAAACTTTTATCTTCTTATGGGAAGAGAGCAAAGTAATGCAAAATATAATAGATTATATTGACTTTTTATTGAAACAGTTTCTGATCATAGTGCCTATTTTAGCTAATTATTTTGTTTATTTTATTAGGTAATTGTTGTTTTGGAGAACATCAGTTGAAAGACAAAACATGATAAATACTGTAAAGTCAATATAATGATGTTTTTGTACAGGGAGTCTGTTGGCGTCTGTCACTGTGTACATTTGGCACAATAATACACAGATGTGTCTTCAGCTTTCATACCAGGGTTAAATACTTAACCTCAGACGTTTTTTATTCTCTGCTGCCACCTGTTGATGCAACAGGAGATAAAACAGCCAGTGCAGTTTTTGTTCAACTGGACAAGACCTTTGTGTCACTGTGCTTGTTTTGCACAGAAATACATGGCTGAGTCTTCTGCTGTCAGGCCTGATAGTTTCAGATACACCATACTCTTTGAATTATCTCTGGTGATTTCAATTCGACTTTTGAAGGAGTCAGAGTAGTCATTGCCACTGGCATCATCATAAACACGTCCCATCCATACAAGTGGTTTTCCAGCTTGTTGTCTGATCCAGTGCATGCTGCAGCAGCCAAAGCTGAACCCGGATCCTCTACAGGACAGAGTCAGAGTTTCTCCAGGCTTTTTCACAACTGTGCTTTCAATGGACTCCATACTTTGACATTTTATACCTAAAAAGAAGATTGAAAAGACTGATTTAATTTGTAATCTGTTTACCCTAGAGCTGATAATAGACATGTAGGAAACTCACGTTGTAGGCTGAATGAGAGCAGCAGTAAACAGAGTGAATTCTTCATCTTGAAAGTGGTGATGTAACACTTCAGATCCAATCAGCAGCACATAAATACTGAACAGACATTCAGGGTTGTTTTGATTTGCATTGGAGGGTCACAAGGTGCAATCATGACTGAAAGACTAAACTATTTAAGAACAATATGACAAACCATTACTGGTGTTTAGTGATGAAAAAATATATTTTATTACTTAAAATTATAAATATATTTTTGTTTACTGTCATATGCCTGTTATATACAGAATTCTCTGTAAATGGGACACATTTTAAGAAAATAATTTTCTGCATTTTATTTTCATTTGTTGATTGTACTTGTTGCGTCCACACATGTGCTCATGCTGTTTGCAGTGTCAGCTAGATAACATGTGCATCCTGCTGCTTGATAACTGAATTAAACACAACAGATCACAGCAAGAAAAGAGAAACAGAAAAAATAAATAGTCTCATGTGGGAACAAGTGTTTCTGTTAAACAGTAACGCTGTATTCAAGTTTTCATCTTGATTCAAAAATACTGAATTCACATGCTTATTAATATTTTTCTCAGATAAATTAATCAATTCAACAAATAACCAAATGTCATAAAACATGCTTTGCTTCCTTATTACATGATGTTGAAAAGTTTCAGCAAAACTTTCATCTCTGATGTGTCTGAGCATATTTTCATTTATTTTAAACTCTTTTCAATGTAAATCAATGAATATTACATTAGCAAACATTAACACTCTAAATAATTAAAATATGAATATATACATATATATTATGTATAAGTATGTGTATAATTTATACTCTTTTTTTTTTTTGATTTGATGAAAACTTGAATAAAACATAATATGTTCAGTAATATGCCCTTATTTGTATTATGATGATGTTTTTGTACAGGGAGGCTGTTGGTGTCTGTCACTGTGTTTGTCTAAGAACAATAATACACAGCTGTGTCTTCAGCTTTCATATTCTTTCCTTGCAGTGTTATTGTGTTACTGGAAGTGTCTCTGGTGATACTGAACTTGCTTTTCAGGGAATCGTTGTAGAATAAGTTTCCATCACTCCAGATCACTCCAATCCACTCCAGAGCTTTTCCTGCAGGCTGACGAATCCAGGCTGTATCCTCACTTGTAACTGAATATGAGACTTTACAGTTGATAGTGAGAGTGGCATCAGGACGGACAGTCAGAGACTCAGGCTGAGTGAGTTCATATGAATCAATACCTGTATCAAATCATATAATACCTGTTAATAAGAGAGCATGGCATTTAAAGCAACAGTAAAGATGAAGAGATCATGGTTTGTTTCACAGCACAGTTTGAATGAACTGAAGTGATTCTTCACTCCCTCTAGTGATCAGATGAATGTATAAACTGACTCATGCCTGCTGTTTAAATATGCAACAAAAGAGTTACATAATCATACAGAGCTGTTAATGAACTTCACATGCATCACACTGTCCTGAACATTATTTTAAACAAGGCTTTTAGTTTTGAATTGAATAAAGTTATTATTTAGATGGATAAAGTCTATGAGCATAAAATGTAAACAGTTTGTGACTGTAATAAAAAAAAAAATAACAACAGCTAAACACCTAGATGTGACAAAAAATATAATTTATTGCTTATATCAAAACATTTTTTATTTTGCATATTTACATATTTTACTTTGCTTAAAATGTATTTCAAGTAATAATGTTTTTTTTTTTTTTTTTAGTTTTATGTTGACTGTAATTCTGACTGATTCTGAAAGTATGGTTCTGTTGGACCTACATCAGAAAGACTATAAATTATTAAATTATAATAGCAATTTGTTTTATGTTGCATTAATCATTTAACATCCCTGATCTGCTAAAATCTGTTTTTCATGAAGGCAGAGAGTGCCCTCTACTGTAATATCAGCAGTATTCTCATCAAAAAGTAATAATTTTGACATTAACTTTCACTTTATTACTGACTATACATAGAAAATAGTTATATGTAATCTAAAATTGTCCTTCATATTATGTGGTAACTCAAAATTAAAATATTATTTAATCTGATTAAAACAAATTAATTGTACATTTATGTTACATCAACAAAGTTTGCAGATCATTTCACAGACATTTGTTGGCCTGTAAACCACTGATGTAGCAAGAGTCATTTTTATATTCTTACAGTGTGTATGAGGTACTTTTTATTGCTTGTTTCATTCAATATGTTATTGAGCAGAACTGCTTGTGTTTTGTATCACTGTGTGCTCTCCCTCTCTCTCTGGCACAGTAATACACAGCTGTGTCCTCAGTCTGCATATTCTGTCCTCGCAGAGTCACTGTGCTGCTGGAAGTGTCTCTTGTAACTTGAAATCTACTTTTCAGTTTATCACTGTAATACATGTCACCACCACCACATATCGCTCCAACCCATTCCAGAGCTTTTCCTGCAGGCTGTCGTATCCAGTGAGTGCAGCCACTGTCAGTCACTGAATATCCAGAGATTTTACAGGGCAGTGTCAAAACCTGACCAGGACTTAAGACAAGAGAATCAGTCTGGGTCAGTTCAACACAGTGGACACCTGATGGGAAAAAAAATGTTTAAAAATATGAAAAATATGGTCATGTTACAAATATAATTATGTATAACTATGCCTATGCATAGTATTTGTATTATGAATTATATTTTGAAGTTATGAAGACTTACGAGAAACAGCTGCCAGCAGCAGCAACAACCAGAGAGATGAGGAGATCATGATTTGAGACGAGTGAGAACAAGCTGCTTCTTTTCGTCTTAATATTCAAGTAAAGAGGAGGAGGAATATTTGCATGCAGTCCTGCATATGCAACCCACTAAACATGATTTAAGATTGTGTACGAACAGTGCAACACATGTGATTCAACTTGATAAATATTATTCAGGGCAGATATATCAGTGATCATTTAAACAGTATATGTTCTGGGGACATATTGTAACGGAGACGCTGAGGCAGAAGTAGAATCCATTTGCGGTTGTTTATTCACGTTGACAGAGTACAGAGAAACAGGCAGAGGGTCAATACCGGAAAGGCAGTCCAATAGCATACACAACACAAAGGGTAATCCAAGCAGCAGAGTAAAAAACGGGCAGTGGGTCGAATACCGAGAAAACAGTCCAATCTAGCAAACAATCCGACAGGGGTAATCCGAAAACTCAATAGTCCATAAACAAAGTCAATATAATAGGAGGATCTACAGCTTGCGCTGACACCTCTGGGGGCATGGGCGCAGATGCTTGGGCAGGTGTGGCAGGGAAGTTAAAAATGGCCTTCATGACCGTGACAGAGAGTCAGTGGGGAAACGCCGCCCCTTTAGGAGGTTCTGCAGCCGGAGCTGCCACTTCTGGGGGCATTGGCGCAGACTCATTGACAGAGGAGGCCTCTGGCGTAGACTCGTGGACAGGCGAGGCCTCTGGAGCAGACTCGTGGACAGGCGAGGCCTCTGGAGCAGACTCGTGGGCAGGCGAGGCCTCTGGAGCACAGTGTGCAGCCCACACACTGAAAATGGCAACGGCCATTACAGGCAGCACAGTAGATAGCGGGATGTCTGTTGACCTTGAGGGTGTGGATGTTATGGACTTGTGGCATGGGAGCGTGGGCTCTGCGTGGCTTGGGAGCGTGGGCTCTGCGTGGCTTGGGAGCGTGGGCTCTGCAGGGTCAGCTGATACGTGAGGTGGCTTGAGAAGGTCAGAGGGGACCTGGTGAGATTCTGGTAGAACAACAGTTTTATGACTTGACTCAGGAAGGCCTGCCGTGGCCGGACTTGACTCAGGGAAGCCTGCCGTGGCCGGACTTGACTCAGGGAGGCCTGCCGTGGCCGGACTTGACTCAGGAGCAACAGCAGCAACCTGACTTGGCTCATGAAGAACAACCGTGGCTTGACTTGGCTCATGGACGACAGCAGCAACTTGACTTGGTTCATGGAGATCAACTGTGGTGTGGCTTGGTTCAGGGAGATCAGCTGTGGCTTCACTTGGTTCATGAAGTTCAATTGTGTCTTGACTTGGCTCATGAAGGTCAACTGTAACTTGGCTTGACTCATGAAGATCAACTGTGACTTTGCTTGACTCAGGAACCACGGCTGTGACTTTGCTTGACTTGAGGGCTACAGCTATAGCTTTACTTGACTCAGGAGCAATAGCTGTAACTTGACTGGACTTCGGAAGAGCAGCTCTGACCTGACTTGACACAGGAAACACAGCTTTAACGTGACTTGACGCTGGAACAACAGCTGCAGCTTGACTTGACTGTGGAACAACAGCCGTGACCTGACTGGACTCGGAAACTTGACTTGACTCAGGGGACGCAGCTGCAACTTGACTTGACTCAGGAACAACATGGCTTGGCTCAGGAACAACAGCTGTAACGTGACTTGACTTGTGGGGAACAGCTTTGACTTGGCTTGACTCATGGGGCACAGCTGTGACTAGGCTTGACTCGTGGAGAACAGCTGTGACTTGGCTTGACTCATGGAGAACAGCGGTAACTTGGCTCGATTCATGGGGAACAGCTGTGTCCTTGCTTGACTCTGTTGCTTGACTTGACTCTGTAGCTTGACCGGACCCTGAAGCTGGACTTGACCCTGGAACTGGACTTGACTTGGAAGCCTTGGACTTTGGAGCAGCAGCTGTAGCTTGACTTGACACAGGAGACACAGCTGCAACTTGACCTGACTCTGAAGATGCACCTGCAGCTTGACTTGGCTCTGCAGCTTGACTTGAATCAGGGGTAGCTGCCGCAACAAGAGGGAGCGCCATCTTAGCTGTCCGTACAGCCATTAGGGGTGAGTCCAGCACGTGGGTCATCATGTGGCGTGACTTGGAGACAGCGACCATCTTATGGAGTGGCTCTGGGATGGCGGCCATCTTGTGAACTGGCTTGGGGAAGGCGGCCATCTTGTGGACTGGTTCTGGAATGGCAGCCATCTTGTGAACAGGTTTGGGGATGGCGGCCATCTTGTGGACTGGCTCTGGGATGGCGGCCATCTTGTGGACTGGCTCTGGGACGGCGGCCATCTTGTGGACTGGTTGTGGGAGGGCGGCCATGACGGGTGCAGACTCTGGACGGGCGGCAGGCGTGGCGTGAGCAGGCCCTGGAGCGGCAGGCGTGGCGTGAGCAGGCCCTGGAGCTGGAGAGGCATGGCGTGAGCAGGCCCTGGAGCGGCAGGCATGGCGTGAGCAGAGGCAGCAGGCCCTGGAGCGGCAGGCATGGCGTGAGCAGGCTTTGGCTTGGTGGATGTGGCTTGAGCAGGCTTTGGCTTGGCAGGCATGACGTGAACAGGCTTTGGCTTAGTGGACGTGACTTGAGCTGGCTGTGGCGTGGCAGGCATGACGTGAACAGGCTGTAGCTTGGCAGACGTGACATTAGCAGACTTGGTTTGAGGGGGTTCTGGCGCGATGGTGACAATACCGGACATGAAGGTTGGGGTGTGAAGGGTCTCTGGTTTGCTTGATATGACGTGAGCTGGTTGTGGTGTGGTGGTTACTGCGGGATTGCGGGGTCCCTCGTCCGCAATCCCGACAGTAAAAGGTGAGCCGCTTAATCGGAGTGCGAGGTCGATATAACTTTCGAGAGTCCATTGTGGGGTATTGCGTGGCAGAAAACGGGATATGTTTTTATCTAACCAAAACGGATAATGTCCAAAAGAAAGGTGTCATTGAAGTCTACCTGGTAACATAGTTCACAGAAGTCAGTTACGTAGTCCTCTATGGAACGGTTTCCCTGTCGGAGTCGGACGAGACGATCTGCTGGGTTTGTGGTTGCTCGTGTAACTTCCGCTGGATTCATGGGAGGTGAAGTATTCTGTAACGGAGACGCTGAGGCAGAAGTAGAATCCATTTGCAGTTGTTTATTCACGTTGACAGAGTACAGAGAAACAGGCAGAGGGTCAATACCGGAAAGGCAGTCCAATAGCATACACAACACAAAGGGTAATCCAAACAGCAGAGTAAAAAACAGGCAGTGGGTCGAATACCGAGAAGACAGTCCAATCTAGCAAACAATCCGACAGGGGTAATCCGAAAACTCAATAGTCCATAAACAAAGCAAGATAGCAACAGGTAATCCAACAGCGTAATGTAAACACTCGGTAAGGCAGGTTAAACTGGCAATACTTCGCGAAGTCTTAAGCACATGGCCAGTCTTTATATAGTAACAAACAGGAAGTAACAGTAGAAGCAGCAGAGGGAGCGTGCAGGCAGTCCTAGAGTGAGGGCTCCCTCTGCTGGCTTGGCGTTACACATATGGGCCGGTCTGTTTTTATGGAAGCTGGAAATTAATTATTAATTCAAATAGACTGCATACATTCTAGTAAAGTACATCAAGAGAAAAAAGGGTAATGAAATGTCAGCCATTTGAAATGATACAGGATGTTCAACTACAGTGTCACTGAATGCTGCTGGTAGAAATATTGTATGTAATGTAATTTACATTTGGGTGGAGCTTTAAAATCTAATATAATATTAAGATTTATGGGACTGGTGAGCGGCTACCAACAGAATATTTTCCAGTAGTTCTGTGACTTTTAAAAATCTGTAAATTACTCATCCAATGATTATACATATATTACATCAATTTGTCATCATGACGCTTTTTTAATTATTTATTTATTTTTATTTGTGTGTGTGTGTGTGTGTGTATGTGTGTTTATTTTCTTCATATTGGTTCAAATGATAAATTACTTACTTGATAAATGATGCATTTACTTCATTATAAGGCTTTTTATGGACTTTTGTTGTACGAGCCAAATTAATGTCTATAATGTCATTATGAAATCTGAAAACCTTTTGTGTTTCTGTGAAAATCAGACTATTGAGGAAAAACATCAGAAAAAAATTAAATTTAATTTAGTTTTTCCCTTTTATTATGAAACAACAGTGGAGAGCAGACAGGAAGTGAAGTGGGACAGAAAGAGGAGGGTGGGATCAGGAAAGGTCCTCCAAGCTGAGATTCAAACTTGAGACACCCGTAGTGCAACAGTCCTGTATGTTGTGCCCTTGCCCACTAGGCTATCGGCACCAACAGAAATTGTTTCATTTGTAATATGATGGTGATGTTTTTGTACATACATTACATAATCATACAGAGCTACAGTACTACTCAAATCTACATGCTCAAACAACAATAATATTGGGATTACATGACAAGGCATCACACTTTCCTTTTAAATTTAATGAGGGCAAAATCCAATTGCATTCTTACATATTTTTTTAAAGTTTTCTCATCTTATTATTTGCATAGGATGTTTACATAAACATTACCAACATGTTTTTCTTACCAGAGTTAAACACCAGAACTACAGATGAACGTGTTTTATGTTATTACACATTAAATATAAAGCTGTTATTTATAACATCATTGTTGACATTTCATCTGACAGCAACAACAGCAGTGATTCTATAAGCACTGATTCTGTTGGGCCTTCATCAGTAAGGCTTGCTTTGTGAAAAAAAGTGTTAGCAATATGTTTCATAATATCAGTAGTGTTATGCATCAGAGATGAATAATATTACTGCTTAAAATATTACTGGCAATCTAAAAATGTGATTTATGTGATCACTTCTACTGAAGTTTCTAACTGAATTCACAAATATTATCTAATCTGACTAAACCTTGTTGACTGTATTAGGTTACACCAATAAGTAAGTTCTGCAGGTTATTTCTTAGACATTTGTTGGGCTGTAAAACACTGATGTTACAAATTGCAGTATAAAACAATAAACAATGACATTCAGTAAAAAAACAAATCTTTAAAATGAGGTAAGAGGTAATATTATTGTATTCTTACAGCATGTATGAGGGAATTTTATAGCTCTTTTTTATTCAAGATGTTTTAGACCAGAACTGCTTGTGTTTTGTATCACTGTGTTTTCTCTCTCTGTCGCAGTAATACACAGCTGTGTCCTCAGTCTGCATATTCTGTCCTCACAGAGTCACTGTGTTGCTGGAAGTGTCTCTGGTAACTTGAAATCTAACTTTTCAGTTTATCACTGTAATATGTTTGCAGCAGCAACAACCAGAGAAATGAGGAGATCAAGGTATGAGATGTGCAAGAACAAGCTGCTTGTTTTCATCGTTATACTCGAATAAAGAGGAGGAGGAGCATACAGTTCTGCAAACATTATATCAAGAGAAGATGACTGGAGATGATCCATTATGTTCAGTGTTTATAACACTGACTAAACTTGTGTGGTCCATGTGTAGTTTTTGTTTATATATTTTAGTTAATGACACTGTTCTGAGTTGGTAGTTGTTTATTATTTAAAGAAATCCTTATAAACACAATGAAATCTTTAAAATAACTATAAAATCAATACCTTAAGTACTGAAAGAAAGAAATAACCTTTCAAAATCAGTTTCCTTGTTAATGAGGAATTTCCTTGTTTTTTCACTCTGCAAACATGACTTAGCTTTGTACAAAAAGAGATTTATTGTTAACTCTTACAGATGAAGTTCTCAACTTAAATTAGAATTTCTAGAAAATTAAAAAAAAAAAAGGCATTTGAAATAAATGCTTAACATGAGCGTAAACTGTAAAAAACCCTTTGTTGAGTCAACTTAAAATAATTTGTAACCTGGCTGCCTTAAAATTTTAAGTTCAGTCAACTAAAAAAAAAGTTTATTCAACTTGAAATGTTAAATTATACTTAGATATTTTATTTGAATTTGAGTCAACTTAAAAAGGCAGCTGGGTTACCCATCTGTTAATTTTAGCAAACACAAATATCTAAGTTGTAGTAGCTGCTGTCAGTCAGTGAATATCCAGAGATTTTACAGGGCAGTGTCAAAACCTGACCAGGACTTAAGATGAGAGAATCAGTCTGGGTCAGTTCAACACAGTGGACACCTGAGGGGAAAAATATGGTCATGTTAGAGATACAATATATTTTTTTTATAAAGTATCTATAGAAGTTACAAAGACTTACGAGAAACAGCTGCCAGCAGCAGCAACAACCAGAGAGATGAGGAGATCATGGTTTGAGACGTGTGAGAACAAGCTGCTTGTTTCCATCCTAATACTCAAATAAAGAGGAGGAGGAAGGATATTTGCATACAGTTCTGCATATGCAACCTTGCAAATACGTACATATTTTTATATGTGACTTTGCATTATGTGGTGTTGTTGTTTTTACATTTCTTGTCAGAAGACAGTGTTGACTAGAATGGATGAGTGGATTGTGATGCTGTGATTAGGAAATAATACTCATCAAAAATGGTGCTAAATGGCACTAAAAGTGGTCCACTGTATTCAACCACTTTAAGTGCTAAGTATAGCACTTTTGTCAAATAATGCTATGTAGAACCATAAGAGGAACCTCATTCTCCTCCTTAGATTTTAGATATGTTACTGTACTGTAATATGTTTGCCATGAATGGCAACTTGCTATAATGGCAAAAGCTGTTTTGAATCATTTATGCTTTTCTGAAGTCAAAAAGCCTCATGTGGGGGCACTGGAATATTTCCTTTTTGGGGGGCCTTGTGCGCAAAAAGGTTGAAAAACATGTTATCTTCAGGAAATACACTGTATTTTAATGACAATTTTTATTGTTTTCCCCAAAGAAACTAAGAAATTAAGAGAGTTAGAAAATCTTTAAATAACTTAACAGGGTTTCTTGTATGGCAGTGGTACTATATGGCGCCTTAACCGTGCAAAAGAACTGCTAAACAATGACATTGTGTGTATTCTAAGATTGACTGTGATATGAACAGTGCAACATATGTAATGCAACTTATTACATTTTTGGGGGGTTATTTTTTTCAATATCCAAATATCATAAAGGGCATATCAGTGATCATGGTATTTATATGGTTTATTTTCTGGGGAAATTTGATCCAGTGTATGATCCTTTAGCAGAAGATGTCTTTCTTTAGTCTGTTTTTTTGTACAGTTCAGTGTTTTTTCTGCACCATTGTGTATTTCTTGCACAGTAATATACAGCTGAATCTTCTGTTGTCAGACCAGAGAGTTTCAGATACACCATGCTGTTTGAATTATCTCTAGTGATCTCTATTCGTCCCTCAACACTTTTAGCATACACTGTTTTACTGGCGTCATACCAGATAACCCCCATCCAGATGAATGTTTGTCCTGCTGTTTGTCTGATCCAGTTCATGCCGTACTTTCCAAAATCAATTTCAGATCCTGTCATGATTTTGTCACCAATTCCTGTTAAACTCTTATTTTGTTAGCTAGCACCCAGCTTCCTGTTCCTGGTCTTGTAATTCCTCTTTTAATTACCCTCATTGGTTTCACCTGTCTCACTAACTATATAAGCCAGTCTCCACTCTTACCTCTCTGCCAGATTGTCTTTTCTGCTCATTGATGAACATTTCAGCCAGCTCCTGAATCTGATCCTTGAAGCCTGTGTGAACTTGATCCTGCCTGGAATCTGTTTTCTCTCTCTCTCTCTGCCTGAATCTCCATCAAGAGTCAGTAAGTTTGACTGTCTTTATTTACTGCTCTGGAAGCTGGATTATCAGTTCATTATGGATCTGAATTTGGATTAAGGAATTATTTGTTGTGGATTTGGGACTGGAAAAGGATAAAGGAACTTGGATTGTGTTGCCTTCAGAACTGCTTGTTCTTACTCTTCTATTACTCCTCAGATCACCTTCTAGAGCACTCTAGTGGACTCCTGTGTGGTGCAGTGGACTGTGTCTCTGCCTATCACGTGGTAGACTGGGGTTCAATTCCCAAGCAGATCACCCCATCCATCTCATGAGACCACCTAAACCCTGTCAGCTATACTGATTCAGTGATCTACTTAGTACTCAGCTGGCAGACTAGCCTCTGATCATCTTCACCTATCTCTGATTCATTGTCATCTCACTGTTGCCACCCCCTGGCTTGGAGAAGATTTGCTGGTATCCTGAGAATCTTAACATTAAGAAAACTGAAAATAAACTTTCTAAAACTTATCCACTTGTGTTTGTATGTATTTTTGGGTCCAGTACTAATATCTTCACAGATCCTTCACATGACAGATTAAAAGTTTCTCTAGTTTTTTTCGTGACAGGACTTGATGGGATGGACTCCAGGTTCTGACCAACTAAAACAACTGAAAGTTATAATGACCCATCAGCATTATCATATACAGTACGTTAATGAAATTTAAAGCTGGAAATTAATTATTAATACACAAAATAGATTGCATACATACTAGTAAAGCACATCAAGAGGGAAAAAAAAAAGGAAATGTGAGCCATTTAAAATTATACAGGATGTTCAGCTGCTACAATGTCATGAATGCTGCTCGTAGAAATATTGTATGTAATGTCATTCAAAATCTAATATTATAATATACAAAGATGTACTAGTACTGGTGAGTGGCTATATATAAACATTTTCCTTTAGTTGTGCAGCTTTTAAATTGCAGTAATGTTCAGTGCAGCACTGAATAACCAATTCTGTAACGTTCATCCAGTGATTATATCATATCGAACTGTCATGACGCTTACAAGAAGTTTTTTTTTTTCTAGCTACTTTTGTTTACAAATCATAATAAAATTAAAAAGACTTTACCACTTTTTTCAGTTCATTTCTTACTTATAATTGTAAAGATTTTAAAACAAATATCAAAGCCTTGCAAATGATGTGAGCTGAATTAATGTCATTATGAAATTTTAAAACCTTTTGTTCTGTGAAAATTACACTGTAAAGGAAAATCATTAGAAACACGTTTAATTTGTAATATGATGATGATGTTTTTGTACAGGGAGTCTGTTGGTGTCTGTCACTGTGTTATAATACACACAATAATACACAGCTGTGTCTTCAGCTTTCATATTCTTTCCTTGCAGTGTTATTGTGTTACTGGAAGTGTCTCTGGTGATACTGAACTTGCTTTTCAGTGAATCCTTGTAGAATAAGTCTCCATCATACCAGATCAATCCAATCCACTCCAGAGCTTTTCCTGCAGGCTGACGAATCCAGGCTGTATCCTCACTTGTAACTGAATATGAGACTTTACAGTTGATAGTGAGAGTGGCATCAGGACGGACAGTCAGAGACTCAGACTGAGTGAGTTCATATGAATCAATACCTGTATCAAATCAAATAATATCTGTTAATAAGAACCCATGACTTTTAAAAAGCTTTTTAGCAACAAAATAATGTATCACACAGAAAGTAAACTAAACTTACAGGATATCACTGCCAGAAGCAACAGTAAAGATGAAGAGATCATGGTTTGTTTCACAGCACAGTTTGAATGAACTGAAGTGATTCTTCACTCCCTCTAGTGATCAGATGAATGTATAAACTGACTCATGTCTGCTGTTTAAATATGCAACAGGACATTTACATAATCATACAGAGCTACTAATCAAATCTACATGTTACAAAAATATTCATGTTAGGGTTCATATCATTTATTTCTCTCATTAGAGACATGTTTGTTTTTGTTTTGTTTTTTTTACTTTTCATTAAAAGTAGACTTGATTTGATTTTACATAATTTTCTTCTCCATCTTTTCTAATTTATTTTGAGGGCTTGGTAAAACTAATATACTGCATTGAACAGCAACAATAGCAGTAGTTCAGTAAGCATGTTTCTGTTAAACCTGCAGCAGAAGGTTTAAAGGCCTCTAATAATGTTGCAAACTTGTATTCTGAAAAAAATGATCAAAAAATCTCTTGAAATATGATACAATTAATATGCACTTTTATATTCCTATGTACAGTATGAGGATTTTTTTTTTTTGTTGTTGTTGTTGTTGTTTTTTTGTTTTTACTTTTATTCAAGATGTTTTAAAGTAGAACTGCTTGTGGTTTATCACTGTGTTAATTTTTGTGCATCATAAAACACTGTTGTGTCCTTCATCATAATTATCTGCTGCCACCTGTTGACTTCTAGTAACAAGAGATAAAACAGCCAGTGTTGTTTTTGTTCAGTTGTACAAGACCTTTGTGTCACTGTGCTTGTTTTGCACAGAAATACATGGCTGAGTCTTCTGCTGTCAGACCTGATAGTTTCAAATACACCATACTCTTTGAATTATCTCTGGTGATTTCAATTCGACTTTTGAAGGTTTCAGCGTAGTCATAACGACTGCTGTCACTATAAACACGTCCCATCCACACAAGTGGTTTTCCAGCTTGTTGTCTGATCCAGTGCATGTTACAGCAGGCAAAGCTGAACCCGGATCCTCTACAGGACAGAGTCAGAGTTTCCCCAGGCTTTTTCACAACTGTGCTTTCAATGGACTCCATACTTTTACATTTTATACCTAAAAAGAAAATTGAAAAGACTGATTCAATTTGTAATCTGTTTACTCTAGAGCTGATAATAGACATGTAGGAAACTCACGTTGTAGGCTGAATGAGAGCAGCAGTAAACAGAGTGAATTCTTCATCTTGAAAGTGGTGATGTAACACTTCAGATCCAATCAGCAGCACATAAATACTGAACAGACATTCAGGGTTGTTTTGATTTGCATTGGAGGGTCACAAGTTGCAATCATGACTCAGGGGCCAAACTATTAAAGAACAATATGACAAACCATTACTAGTGTTTAGTGATGAAAAATATGTTTTATTACTTAAAATTATAAATATGCATATTTTCTTTTACTGTTATATGCCTGTTATATACAGAATTCTCTGTAAATGTGACACAAATTAAGAAAATAATTTTCTGCGTTTTATTATTAACTTGTTGATTGTACCTGTTGCATCCACACTGTAAGGATCCATCCACTGGCCCAAACGCAGAGTCCAGTGGTCTGGTTGAAGGTTTAATGCATGTTCTGTCTTTTCACAGCGCTTCTGCAAAATTCGCTTAATTTATCAGGATTTAGTTTCACTTTTAATCTAGCTCCATGTTTAATCTGACTCCAATTTCATATGATCGTTAGAATTTAGGTGTTTAATTTAGACTGATCGCAAATATCAATTAAGTATTAATTTAGATATCTGATTATTTCGGACTCACTATACTTTCAGTTATTCGTTCATTGGGGACCCAATGCCTCTTTCGAGTCTTGCGCCCGCGGAGTACGCAGATCTCGCGATCACGAAAACGCCAGTCTGATTGTTGAGTCAGAGGTATGTAGGTGACTAATACCCTTTTTGACAGCCACCCACTGCTTGCCTTCACAAAAAGTGTAGTTTACTTTAGTCTTCGCCGGTACAACTTGCTAACATCAGTGATAGACAGAAATCAGGGGGTCTCAGATGATGTGCCTACTGCTCCATTCAATCCTGAGCCTGCTGTTTGCTCTATCCTGGTCGTAATTCGCGGTAGCATCAGCCTCCTCACAATCTACTGGAAATAAGGATTTCAGACAAGTCTAAAATGAATCAAATAATAACATTTTATTTGTCAGGTAAAAATGTATCATGCCAATTACATAGTTTAACAGTAAGAATCCAATTCAGAATTAAATTCAGTTCCAATTAAAATAAATACATAACATCAATTACTCAAAGATAAATCTAAGAGTGAGAGATGCATACCTGACCGCAGAGAGATACACAGCAGCATGTGGGAGATTTGGAGGCAAAGCTCCAGAGACTCTCACACACAGTGTGGGGTTCTTCTGAATACAGAATCTCCCCGTAATGTTTTGTCACTTGGCTTATATACCCAGACCAAAACAAACAAATCTTCCAATCAGTTGTAAAAACATAAAAGACCTTTTGGTTTGTCAGGAGATCTCATGCCCCAGGGTCACACCTGGCTGGAGATTCTCACCCGACCCTAAGGGGAAAACACACCCCTCAGCAGCAAAATACAATTCTACAAAAGTGTTCGGTCTTCCTCATAATATAAGTGACTTCTGTGAAATTGAGACCATTTTACCAATCGTACTAAGACCTTTAGAATGATACCAAACATGAAAGGGAAACTTCAACATATTCACAAACTGTAACACAGGTAGTATATGGACATTCTTAGTGACTTTCAGTGGAACCTTTTGGGGGAAAAGTGTGAGATGCAGGGAGGGGAGAGGAGAGGGAGGAAGGGGGTTGTAAATGAGCAATAGGGGTGGTGTCGTTTGCCCTCTTTGAAGATCTCTTCTCCAGATTAGTTTTATTGTTTTGTTGCATGGCATCTGTTTTTGTCAGAGTTCCTGGACTTTAAATTCATGAGGAAATAATTTCACATCTTACAACACATTAGAATTCACATGTTTATTAATATGTTGATCAGATAAATTAACTCTGATCAATTAACCAAATGTCATAAAACCAATTAACTCTAATCAATTAACCAAATGTCATTTGCTCCTTTAAAACATGATGTTGAATAGTTTCAGCAAAACACTCAGCTCTGCTCTTTATTTTAAAACAGATGGATCAGGTAACTGTTTTTTTCAATAAACTGAAATAATGTAAATCAATAACTATTATATCAGTGAACATTAACACTGTAAACAATTGAAACATAAATATATGCATATATATTATGTATAAATATGTATGTGTATTATTTATAATTTTTTTATTTGATGAAAAGTTATACATTATAATCAGTTACAAAATGAATAAAATATAATATGTTCAGTAATATACCCTTTTTTCTATTATGATGATGTTTTTGTACAGGGAGCCTGTTGGTGTCTGTCACTGTGTTTGTTTGGCACAATAATGCACAGCTGTGTCTTCAGCTTTCAGTGAATCCTTGTAGTCTAAGCCTCCAATCCACCAGATCACTCCAATCCACTCCAGAGCTTTTCCTGCAGGCTGACGAATCCAGGCTGTATCCTCACTTGTAACTGAATATGAGACTTTACAGTTGATAGTGAGAGTGGCATCAGGACGGACAGTCAGAGACTCAGGCTGAGTGAGTTCGTATGAATCAATACCTGTATCAAATCAAATAATACTTGTTAATAAGAGAGCATGACATTTAAAACATGACTTTTACCAACAAAATTACATATAATACATTTACATTTACATAATCATATAGAGCTGTTAATGAACCTCACATGCATCACACTGTCCTGAACATTATTTTAAAAAAGGCTTTTAGTTTTGAGTTTAATTAAGTTATTATTAACATGGATAAAGTCTATGAGCAGAATTTTTTTTTTTTTTTGAACATCAGGTACACCTATGTGACAAAAAATAGCATTTATTATATTAAAACAGTTATGGCATTAAATTGAGACCTGCTGACTAGCTGAAAAACATAGTTTATTTTTATTTCTATTTTATTTTACTTTGGTTAAAATGTATTTTAGAAAGACTATTATTAAATTATATTAGCAATATGTTTTAATCAATATCTTTAACATCTCTCATCTGATGAAATCTACTTTTCATCACAGGAAGGAGAGAGAGTGTCCTCTATTGCAGTATTCTCATCAAAATGAATAATAACTTTCACTTTATAACTGTGGCTATATAGCAAACACTAAAAGTAATCTAAAAATGTCCTTCATGTGGTAAAGTCTAACGAATTTGTTGCATTGAAAGTCCAAAAAGTAAATAAAAATAATTAAACTTGATTGTACTGTTCATTTAATATTTAAAGAAATCCTTATACACACAATGAAATCTTTAAAATAAACCTATAAAATCAAAACCTTAAATATTGAAAGAAAGAAATAACCTTTCATAATCAGTTTCCTTGTTAATGAGCATTTTTTCACTCTGCAAACATGACTTAGCTTTGTACAAAAAGAGATTTATTGTTAATTCTTGATGAAGTTCTCAACAACTCGATTTTCTAGAAAATATTTAAAAAATGTTTGGCCAAATTAAATGCTTTAAATGAGAGTAACATGAGCATAGATGGGTGGACCATTTGTAACTGTAAATGCAGTCAAAGACTATTTCAATTCTGAAGGATCCTTGGAAGGCAACCTTCAGTTTGCGTCATTCATTCAGCATATTTTGAAGGTTTTGTATCCTCCAAGCACCCACAATCCTTTGCACACATTCAAACTCAAGAAAAAGAATTGGTGGAAAACAAGTGTGCACTGAGCTCATCAACTTCCATTATGTAATGCATAAAATCATAAATTATTATGTAATGTTTTCAGAGATTAAGGTATTATGCTTTTTTTCTTTTTCTTTTTTTTTTTTTTTTTTTTTTTTTGAAAATTATAAAATGAGAAGATATTAAAGGCTCCTGCTTTGAAAGGTTGTTAATACTCTTAATCTGTATGTATCAGTTTATTGGCACTATTTATGAATTCATTGTTTATTTAATTATTTTTTTTAAATATTTTAATGTTTTGCCTAATATCCTCATTTTTTAAGATGTTGATCTAGATCTGACACTATTAATAATAACAGTATTTGTGTGCTGACTGTTAACTTGGTTTTTGAACAAGGCAGTAACTGCTCTGTGTCACTGTGACTCTCTGGCGCAGTAATACACAGCTGTGTCCTCAGTCTGCATATTCTGTCCTTGCAGAGTCACTGTGTTGCTGGAAGTGTCTCTGGAAACTTGAAATCTACTTTTCAGTTTATCACTGTAATATGTGTCACCGCTACCACATATCTCTCCAACCCATTCCAGAGCTTTTCCTGCAGGCTGACGAATGAAGCCACTGCAGTAGTTGCTGTCAGTCAGTGAATATCCAGAGATTTTACAGGGCAGTGTCAAAACCTGACCAGGACTTAAGACAAGAGAATCAGTCTGGGTCAGTTCAACACAGTGGACACCTGAGGGGAAAAATATGGTCATGTTAGAGATATAATTATGTATAACAACAGTATTTTTTCATAAAGTATCAATAGAAGTTACAAAGACTTACAAGAAACAGCTGCCAGCAGCAGCAACAACCAGAGAGATGAGGAGATCATGGTTTGAGACGTGCAAGAACAAGCTTCTTGTTTCCATCCTAATACTCAAATAAAGAGGAGGAGGAGGGATATTTGCATACAGTTCTGCATATGCAACCTAGTATACAAACATATTTTTATATGTGACTTGGTATTATGTGCTTTTGTTGTTTTTACATTTCTTTCAGAAGACAGTGTTAACTAGAATGGATGGGTGGATTGTAGAAAATTACACATAACAAAAATGGTGCTAAATAGCACTAAAAGTGGTTCATTTGGCTTGTATTCAACCACTCAGCACTTCTCAGCATCTTTGTCAAATAGTGCTATTTGAAACCGTAAGAGGAACCCCATTCTCCTCCTTAGATTTTAGATATGTTACTATACTCTAATATGTTTGCCATGAATGGCAATTTGCTATAATGGCTCAAAAACTGGTTTGAATCACATTTATGCTTTTCTGAGGTCAAAAAGTATAGTGTGGGGAGCCTGGAATATTTCATTATAGGGTGCCTTGTCAGCACAAAGGTTGAAAGCCAAGCTATCTTAAGGAAATACACTATATTTCCAAATACACCAAATGTCCCCACAAGGATAGTAAAACCTGAAATTGTGGTCCCAACAATAAAAAAAAAAAGTAGATAGATAGTAGAATTTTTTTTTAGGTGCCCATGAGGAAACAGGCTTATAAATCATGCAGAATGAGTTGTTTTTTTGTTTTTGTTTTTGAGAAAGTAAAAGTGTGCACAGTTTGCTGTGAGGGCTAGGTTTAGATGTTTTTTTAGATGGTTAAATATGGTTTGTACACTGTAAAAACCATTACGCCTATTAAATTTCCCCATAAAACATGGAAACACAATGTGTGTGTGTGTGTGTGTGTCTACTGTAAGATGGACTGTGATATGAACAGTGCAACACATACGTAATTCAACTTATTACATTTTACATTTATATTCTGAGGAAATATGATCCAATATGTGATCCTTTAGCAGAAGATGTCTTTCTTTAGCCTGTTTCTTTCGATCAAAGTTGCACTGTGCTGCAGCGTCATCTGCTGTTTTTCCCCCTCCCTGGCATGTTTTTTTTTTTTTTTGGTACAGCTCAGTGTTTTTTCTGCACCATTGTGTATTTCTTGCACAGTAATAAACAGCTGAATCTTCTGTTGTCAGACCAGAGAGTTTCAGATACACCATGCTGTTTGAATTATCTCTAGTGATCTCTATTCATCCCTCAACACTTTCAGCATACACAGGCTCTGACCATTAACACCTAAAACAACTGAAAGTTATAATGACCCGTCAGCATTATCACATACAGTCCATTCATGAAATCTGAAGCTGGAAATTAAATATTAATACACAAAATAGATTGCATACATACTAGTAAAGCACATCAAGAGAAAAAAGAAGAAGGAAATGTGAGCCATTTCATATGATGATGTTCAACTGCTACAATGTCACTGAATGCTGCTGGTAGAAATATTGTATGTAATGTCATTTACATTTGGGTGGAGTTTTAAAATCTAATATTATATGTATAAGTAATAGGACTGGCGACTATATATATTAAATATTGTCCCTTAGTTCTGTAGCTTTTAAATTGCAGTAATGTTTAATGCTGTACTTAATGACAAATTCAGTAACGTTCATCCAGTAATTATACATTACATCAGATTGTCATCATGACGCTTACAAGTTGTTTTCTTTCTAGCTACAAATAAAACGAGTTTACCACTTTTTTCAGTTCATTTCTAACATATAATTGTAAAGATTTTGAAACATCAAAGTCCTGCAAATTATGATATTTGAGTGTTTCTTTTCTTTACGTCAGTTCAAATGATACATTACTTGGTGATAAATTATGCATTTACTTCATTATAAGGAATTTTCATGGAATTTTGTTGTACAAGCTGAATGAATGTCTATAATGTCATTATGATCATGTAATATATATAATCATCAGAAACACTTTTAATTTGTATTATGATGATGTTTTTTGTACAGGGAGTCTGTTGGTGTCTGTCACTGTGTTTGTCTGGCACAATAATACACAGCTGTGTCTTCAGCTTTCATATTCTTTCCTTGCAGTGTTATTGTGTTACTGGAAGTGTCTCTGGTGATACTGAACTTGCTTTTCAGTGAATCCTTGTAGTCTACGCTTCCACTACTCCAGATATATCCAATCCACTCCAGAGCTTTTCCTGCAGGCTGACGAATCCAGCCTGTACCATAGCTTGTAACTGAATATGAGACTTTACAGTTGATAGTGAGAGTGGCATCAGGACGGACAGTCAGAGACTCAGGCTGAGTGAGTTCATATGAATCAATACCTGTATCAAATCAAATAATACTTGTTAATAAAAGAGCCTGACATTGTAAAATGTTAACAAGCTTTTTAGCAACAAAATAATGTATCACACAGAAAGTAAACTAAACTTACAGGATATCACTGCCAGAAGCAACAGTAAAGATGAAGAGATCATGGTTTGTTTCACAGCACAGTTTGAATGAACTGAAGTGATTCTTCACTCCCTCTAGTGATCAGATGAATGTATAAACTGACTCATGTCTGCTGTTTAAATATGTGACAAGAGATTTACATAATCATACAGAGCTACTAATCAAATCTACATGCTACAAAAAGAGTTTCATTATTTATTGCGCTCAAGAGACTTTATGACATTATTTGTTTAGATCATTTTCATTAGTGGACATGCATTGATTTGACATAATTTTGTTCTCCATCTTTTCTACTTATTTTTGAGGGCTTAATATAACTGATATACTGTATTGATAAAAAAAAAAAAAAAAACAGTAGAAGTAGTTAAGAAGACATGTTTCCGTTGGACCTGCATCAGGTTTAAAAGGCCTCTAACAATGTTGCAAACTTGTGCACTGAATAAATGCAGAACTGCTTGTGTTTTTTCTCTGTGTTAATTTTTTCTCATCATAAGACACTGTTGTGTCCTTCATCATCATATTCTGTCCTTATAGAGTTATTTTGTCTCTGGTAACTTGGAAACTGCTTTTAGTTTGTCACTGTAAAGTGTGTAACCACTACCACAAACCTACACATTAAAAGACACATGTTGTGTTAAAGGAGTCAGATATATGCCTTTGTGCTGCATAATGTTTGAGCTTTTATGGTGAACTTTACTGCATACCATCTCTAGCGATGGTAAATCATCTTTGTGTGGGGGCAGCCATGGCCTAATGGTTAGGGAGTTGGGCTTGTAACTGAAAGGTTCTGGGTTTGAGTCCCAGGTCTGGCAGGGATTAAAGGTGGTGGGAGTGAATAACCAGTGCTCTCTCCACCTTCAATACCATGACTGAGGTGAGTCCCTTGAGCAAGGCACCACTCCCCAGGCGCCGCAGCAATAGCAATATGGCTGCCCACTGCTCTGTGTGTGTGTGTGTTTGATCACTTCTCACTACAGTGTGTGTCCACTTGGATGGGTTAAATGCAGAGCACAAATTCTGAGTATGGGTCACCATACTTGGCCACACGTCACATCCTTTTCCTTTTCCTTTTCCTTTCCTTTTTTTAATTCTCTGCTGCCACCTGTTGGCACAACAGGAGATAAAACAGCCAGTGTGGTTTTTGTTCAGCTGTACAAGACCTTTATGTCACTGTGCTTGTTTTGCACAGAAATACATGGCTGAGTCTTCTGCTGTCAGACCTGATAGTTTCAGATACACCATACTCTTTGAATTATCTCTGGTGATTTCAATTCGACCTTTGAAGGAGTCAGAGTAGTCATTGCCACTGCGTCCCATCCACACAAGTGGTTTTCCAGCTTGTTGTCTGATCCAGTGCATAGCACAGCAGCCAAAGCTGAACCCGGTTGAAATCTGTATTCATGTTTTCATCTTCATTCAAAAATATTGAATTCACATGCTTATTAATATTTTGATCAGAAAATAAATCAATTTAACAAATAACCAAATGTCATAAAACTTGCTTTGCTTCCTTATTACATGATGCTGAAAAGTTTTAGCAAAACTTTCATCTCTGCTGTGTCTGAGCATATTTTCAATCAACTCTTTTCAATCAATGAAGCAATGTAAATCTATGAATATTATATCACTGAACATTAACACTCTAAATAATTGAACATTATGTATATGTATGTGTATTATTTATACAATTTTTGATTTGTTGAAAAGTTATATTTTCAATAAGTTGTAAAATGAATTAAATGTTTAATAATATGCCCTTATTTGTATTATGATGATGTTTTTGTACAGGGAGTCTGTTGGTGTCTGTCACTGTGTTTGGCACAATAATACACAGCTGTGTCTTCAGCTTTCATATTCTTTCCTTGCAGTGTTATTGTGTTACTGGAAGTGTCTCTGGTGATACTGAACTTGCTTTTCAGTGAATCCTTGTAGTCTAAGCTTCCACTACTCCAGATATATCCAATCCACTCCAGAGCTTTTCCTGCAGGCTGACGAATCCAGGCTGTAGCATAGCCAGTAACTGAATATGAGACTTTACAGTTGATAGTGAGAGTGGCATCAGGACGGACAGTCAGAGACACAGACTGAGTGAGTTCATATGAATCAATACCTGTATCAAATCAAATTATACTGTTAATAAGAAACCATGATGTTTAACAAGCTTTTTAGCAACAACATGATGTATCACACAGAAAGTAAACTAAACTTACAGGATATCACTGCCAGAAGCAACAGTAAAGATGAAGAGATCATGGTTTGTTTCACAGCACAGTTTGAATGAACTGAAGTGATTCTTCACTCCCTCTAGTGATCAGATGAATGTATAAACTGACTCATGTCTGCTGTTTAAATATGCAACAGGACATTTACATAATCATACAGAGCTTTAAAACTTTGCATCCGTCAACATGCATCACACTGTCCTGAATATTGTTTTAAACAAGGCTTTTAGTTTTGAATTTAATAAAGTTATTATTTACATGGATAAAGTCTATGTAAACAGTTTGTGACTGTAATTAACATTGTAATTAACACTAAATTAACAGCTAAACACCTAGAAGTAACAAAAATATAATTTATTACTTATATCAGAACATTTATGGCATTAAAATTGAGAAATGTTGACTAGCTGAAGAAAGTTTACTTTTTTCTGTTTTATTTTACTTTTTAAATTACTTTTTAGATTAAAATGTATTTTAAGTAAAAATGATTTCTTTTATGGTTTTAGTTTTATGTTGACTGTAATAACACTGATTCTGAAAGTATGGTTCTGTTGAACCTACATCAGAAAGACTATAAATTATTAAATTATATTAGCAATTTGTTTTATGTTGCATTAATCATTCAACATCCCTGATCTGCTAAAATCTATTTTTCATGAAGGCAGAGAGTGCCCTCTACTGTAATATCAGCAGTATTCTCATCAAAGATTAATAACTTTGACTTTCACTTTATAACTGACTATACATAGCAAACAGTTACATGTAATCTAAAAATGTCCTTCACGTCATGTGGTATCTTCTAATGAATTGGTTATATTCAAGTCAAAAATATTATTTAAACTGATTAAACCGAATTGATTGTACATTTAGGTTACATCAATAAAGTTTGCAGATCATTTCTCAGACATTTGTTTGACCGTAAAACACTGATGTAAGTAAGAGTCAGTTTTGTATTTTTACAGTATGTATGGGGGACTTTTTATTGCTTGTTTCATTCAAGATGTATTTGAGCAGAACTGCTCGTGTTTTGTATCACTGTGTTTTCTCTCTCTCTGGCACAGTAATACACAGCTGTGTCCTCAGTCTGCATATTCTGTCCTCGTAGAGTCACTGTGTTGCTGGAAGTGTCTCTGGAAACTTGAAATCTACTTTTCAGTTTATCACTGTAATATGTGCTACCACCACCACATATCATTCCAACCCATTCCAGAGCTTTTCCTGCAGGCTGACGAATGAAGCCACTGCAGTAGCTGCTGTCGGTCAGTGAATATCCAGAGATTTTACAGGGCAGTGTCAAAACCTGACCAGGACTTAAGACAAGAGAATCAGTCTGGGTCAGTTCAACACAGTGGACATCTGAGGGGAAAAATATGTTAAAAATATGAAAAATATGGTCATGTTACAAATATCATTTTGTATAACCATAGTATTTACGAGACTTACGAGAAACAGCTGCCAGCAGCAGCAACAACCAGAGAGATGAGGAGATCATGGTTTGAGACGTGTGAGAACAAGCTGCTTCTTTTCGTCTTAATATTCAAGTAAAGAGGAGGAGGAGGAATATTTGCATGCAGTCCTGCATATGCAACCCACTAAATATGATTTAAGATTGTGTATGAACAGTGCAACACATGTGATTCAACTTGATACATTTTGTTGGGTTATTTTTTTCAATATTATTCAGGGCAGATATATCAGTGATCATTTAAATAGTATATGTTCTGGGGACATATGGGCCGGTCTGTTTCTGTGGATCCAGTTCAGTGCTTTCCCTGCTGGCTGTCTGATCCAGTTCATGCTGTCACACCCCTGTGGACTGTTTATGTTGGTTTCTCCCTCGTGTGCCCATATTTGGTCGTTCCTGTTTCCTGTCTTCGTTTAGTTATTAGTTAATAACTATCATTAGTTAACCTTGAATCAAGTGTGCCTTAATTGTTCATCGTTATCATCTGTCTTTATAAGTTGCATTCAGTTCTGTGTTTGTTGTCTGGTCTTGTCTATGTGACTGTCAATATCAATGTATATGCTACCCAGCTTGTGGATTTAGCTGTTTGGAAACTATCTGTGGTTTATAATAAAGTTTTTATCTTGAACTGTCATCTTTGTTCACCCATTCCTTCCACGTAACGTGACACATGCCGTACTGTACAAATTTAAATCCAGATCCTTTACATGAAATATTCAAAGTTTCTCCAGGCTTTTTGGTGATATAACTTGATGGGATGGACTCCAGGCTCTGACCATTAACACCTAAAACAACTTGAAGTTATAATGACCCATCAACATTATCATATACAGTCCATTAATGAAATCTGAAGCTGAAAATTAAATATTAATTTAAATAGATTGCATACATTCTAGTAAAGCACATCAAGGGAAAAAAAGAGGAATGAATTATCAGCCATTTGAAATGATACAGGATGTTCAACTACAATGTCACTGAATACTGCTGGTAGAAATATTGTATAAAATGTATAAAATATGGAGCTTTAAAAACTAACATTATATTAATATTTATGGGACTGGTGAGTGGCTACCAACTGAATATTTTCCACTAGTTCTGTGGCTTTTAAGAATCTGTAAATTACTTTGGCCCTTTCAGTAACACTCATCCAATGATTATACATGTATTACATCAATTTGTCATTATGACACTTTTGTGTGTGTGTGTGTGTGTGTGTGTGTGTGTGTTTAGTTCCTTTATATTGGTTCAGATGATAAATTACTTACTTGATAAATGATGCATTTACTTTATTATAAGGTTTTTTTATGGAATTTTGTTGTATGAGCCAAACTGATGTCTATAATGTCATTACGAAATTTGAAAACCGTTTGTTTTTCTGTGAAAATCAGACTATTAAAGAAAACCATCAGAAAAATTGCAATTTATTTTATTTTTGGTGTTTTTCCCCTTTATTATGAAACAACAGTGGAGAGCAGACAGGAAGCGAAGTGGGACAGAGAGAGGAAGGCGGTATCAGGAAAGGTCCTCCAAGCTGAGATTCGGACTCGAGACGCCCGTAGTGCAACAGTACTGTATGTCGGCACCCTTGCCCACTAGGCCATCCACGCCAGAGCTTTTCCTGCAGGCTGACAAATCCAGGCTCTAGTATAGCCTGTAACTGAATATGAGACTTTACAGTTGATAGTGAGAAAACTAAAAAAAACTACTACTACTTAAATCATGCTCAAACAACAATAATATTGGAATTACTTGACAAGGCATCACACTTTCCTTTTAAATTGAATGAGGGCAAAATCCAATTGCATTCTTACATTTTTTTTTTAGTTGTCTCATCTTATTATTTGCATAGGGTGTTTACATAAACATTACCAACACTGGGTGTTTTTTCTCATACCAGAGTTAAACACCAGAAATGACAAATGTACACTATGCCACAGAAGAACCTTTTTTGTCTAAATGGTTCCATAAAGAACCTTCAACATCTGAAGAACCTTTCTATTTCCCAAAATGGCGAAAGAAGGTTCTTATAAATAGATGGTTCTTTGAAGAACCTTTGGCTGAATGACTGTTTGTGGAACCAAAAAATGGTTCTTCTATGGCATCGCTGTGAAGAACCTTTTAAAGCACCTTTATTTTTAAGAGTGTACTGTATATGTAACCTTTTTTCATGTTTTTTTACATTACAGTTGAATATGTTTTATGTTATTACACATTAAATATAAAGCTGTTATTTATAACGTCATTATTGACAGCAACAACAGCAGTGATTCTATAAGCACTGGTCCTGTTGGACCTACATCAGAAAGCCTTGCTTTGTGAAAAAAAAAATGTTAGCAATATGTTTCATTGCTTAGCAAGAAAAAAAAACATATTAATTCTTATTATATTTCAGATTTGCTCAAAAAAAAAGCCTGTCATAATATCAGTAGTTTTTATGCATCAGAGATGAATAACTTTACTGCTTAAAAATTACTGGTAATCTAAAAATGTGATTTATGTGATAACTTCTACTGAAGTTTCCTACTGAATTCAAAAATATAATCTAATTTGATTAAACCTTGTTGACTGTATTAGGTTAAACCAACAAAGTAAGTTCTTAGACATTTGTTGGGCTGTAAAACACTGATGTTACAAATTGCAATAAATAATAATATTTACAAAAAAAAAAAATCTTTAAAATGAGGTAAGAGTCATTTTTGTAGTCCCATAAGATGTAGAGTTGACTTTCTGTTGCTTGTTTAATTCAAGATGTTTTTGAGCAGAACTGCTTGTGTTTGTATCACTGTGTTTTCTCTCTCTGGTGCAGTAATACACAGCTGTGTCCTCAGTCTGCATCTGTCCTTGCAGAGTCACTGTGCTGCTGGAAGTGTCTCTTGTAATTTGAAATCTACTTTTCAGTTTATCATTGTAATTTGTGCCACCGCTACTATATCTCTCCAACCCATTCCAGAGCTTTTCCTGCAGGCTGTCGTATCCAGTGTGTGTAATAGCTGCTGTCAGTCAGTGAATATCCAGAGATTTTACAGGACAGTGTCAAAACCTGACCAGGACTTAAGACAAGAGAATCAGTCTGGGTCAGTTCAACACAGTGGACAAATACTCAAATAAAGAGGAGGAGGAGAGATATTTGCATACAGTTCTGCATATGTCAGTATTATACATCTGAAAGGTTTTGTCAAGTCTGTGAATTTACTTTGACAATGTTAGTAACTGTCAGTTACTAGGTAAAGAACAGTTAGGTATGGATCACAGGTTTCCGCAGTTTGCATGAATAAGTTAAACAAAGCTCTTCAAGCACAGGCAGCGTTGTATTGGAAACACATGAAATTTAACATTGCATATTTTTAATTACAACATAGTTAGAATGTGCATTATAATTGAATATTTCTAGTTTTTGTGTTGCTTTGACACTGAACTCATTCTCAGTGACTCTTTAGTGCAGTAATACACAGCAGTGTCAGTAGGCCAGTAAATGAACAAAGGTCCCTTCGCTCAGCCGAGCAAACAAAATCAAGTCTGTGTTACCTCAATGATCCACTATGAGCAATTTTTCGTGTAGGTGCACATTGATTCAGTCTTCGGTTTAAAACAATGCCCCCGAGCCAGAGGACCAGTTGAGCTTACAGTACTCAAAGGGCTGTCTGGTGATGCACTGAATTTGTCATCCAATGTTGCCAGAGGACCTGTTGAGCTCACGGTACTCACATGCTGGTCATGTTGCTGGTCAAGGGCCAGCCTAAACCAGCAAAGGACCAGCTTAAACCAGCATCAAAACATACCTACCAGCATACGCTGTTTTTTTTCAGGTAGTAACCCTTCAGATCTTGATTAGCTTGTTCAGGTGTGTTTGATTAGGGTTAAAGCAAAACTCTGCTGGGCTGTGGCTCTCCAGGACTGACGTTCGCCATCCCTGCTCTATATTAACCAAGGTGATAACAGAAATTTTCTTACTATAGGGAGATGAGAGGGTCTGATTTTTAGCAACAAAATAATGTATCACACAGAAAGTAAACTAAACTTACAGGATATCACTGCCAGAAGCAACAGTAAAGATGAAGAGATCATGGTTTGTTTCACAGCACAGTTTGAATGAACTGAAGTGATTCTTCACTCCCTCTAGTGATCAGATGAATGTATAAACTGACTCATGTCTGCTGTTTAAATATGCAACAGGACATTTACATAATCATACAGAGCTGTTAATCAAATCTACAGGCTACAAAAATATTCCTGTTAGGGTTCATATTTTTTATTGATTAATTCTTTTTGATGGCTTGATATAACTGATATACTGTATTGATAAAGAACATCTGACAGTAACAACAGCAAACAATGAAATATGATATGGTTTCTATGCACTTATATATAAGTATGTTTTTTTTTTATTATTATTAAAGATATTTTAAAACTGAACTGCTTGTGGGTTATCACTGTGTTTACTCTCGTGCATCATAAAACAATGTTGTGTCCTTCATCATATTCTTTCCTTAAAGAGTTTTTTGCTGCTGTATGAGTCTCTGGTAACTCAAAATTTTGTTTTTTTTAGTTTGTCACTGTAACGTGTAACCACTAATTAACCAAACTTTTAAAGAACACTATGAAAAACTATTACCAGTGTTAAATGATGAAAACTCAATTTTATTATTAAATTCATCGGACACAAATTAAGAAAAACATTTTCTGCAATTTATTTTTGTACTTGTTGATTGTACATGTTGCATTTACACATTACATGATGTTGAATAGTTTCAGCAAAACATTCAGCCCTGCTGTGTATAAGTGAGCACATTGAATGTTACTGTTTTCAATCAACTGAAACAATACAATTCAATGAATATATCTATCTGCATACACCTGTGTTAATAAATGGCGCAGTCGCATAGTTTTGTTTCATTCACAGTATTTCGGCCTCTGCTGTCTCACTAAATGAGGATGTGAACATTGTCTCCATAACTGCTCGAGAGACACTTTATAAGCATTTGACCATTTTATTTTAGAAACTAGGTAAACTTAGGTAAACTTGAAGAAATTGTGACAAACATATAATACTTCAGTACAGTAGAATGTATGGCTAGTTAATGCAATACTACTACTAATAATAATAACTATTATAATAAAACATTATTTTTTAAGGAATAATGACAGAATTTTCACAGAGATTTTGTTTTATGCTTTTCTTTTTATGCAAATAACTGTCTACATCTGATTTTCTGTCTCTCTGGATATTTTTGTGCATGCCTCTTGTTGTTTTGTGTCACTGTGACTCTCGCGCGCAGTAATACACGGCTGTGTCTTCAGTCTGCATGTTCTGGCCTGTTATTGTCACAGTGCTGCTGGACGTGTCTCTGGAGATACTGAACTTGTTCTTTAGTTTTTCACTATAGTCTGTGCCTCCAGTACAACAAACTCTTCCAATCCATTCCAGTCCTCCAGAAGCTTGTCGTATCCAGTGTGTGCAGTAGCTACAGCTAGACAATGAATAGCCTGAGACTTTACAGGAGAGACTTAAAGGTTGACCAGGCTTTAGCAGTTTAATGTCTGGCTGAGTGAGTTCAACACCTGGAGAAAGAAGCACATGACTTCAAAACAATGTTTAACATGAAAATTAATTACAGCATGGTAGCATTTTCTTGTAGCATTCATTATTTTGATGGTCAGATTGGTCGGGAATTCCCTCATCATAAGCAACAAAGTGCAGATGTACGAACTATGTAAGTAAGACATTTATTTATCATTAAATATTCTATATAGACTATAAGAAGAGTTATGATTGCTTAAACACTAGCTAGACAGACTGTGCTCATTTAACGTTAATTCTTTCTCTTCTCGTTCTTTCATTGCGTGATTCAGTCTATAAAATGCATTTTCTCAAAATTCAGAAAATGGCAGAAAATGTATATTTAAATAATTTCATATAGTTAATCAATATCACACTAAGAGTGCATTTTTTGTTGCAAAAATTACAAGTGCGATATTGATTTTATACAACAGTTCAATAAACTATAAGTTCATATTAAGAGACTTACGTTTTAGACACCATATGGCCTATTTTTGCTCTATTTTTCCAACAAGAATCATTCCAAACACAGACACTGCACTGTTCTGCGTCTCTAAACAACATGATGGAGTTTCGTTCCTGAATGAATCAACCGTTTAAATGATTCGGTTCAATCACTGTGACTCGCTTATTAACTGTGACTTACTGACACCTACAGGCGGTTGTAATTCCACATTTAAAGCACCTTTTTATTTTTTTAAATAATTTTATTATTAAAACATTTTTCATGCGTTTGTAGCTGTAGGTTAAATGCATTCATGTCCTGCATGAAACAGTGGGTAAATGCCATTTCAGATGCAGCATTTGTGTTTCCTCTATATTGATGAGATGAATTTTGTTGATAATGTTTGTATTTGTGTGATATTATGTTATTCTAAGTGACTTCGACGCAAATGATTTATATAAGGTTTATTTATTTTATTTTTTAGGGGGACCCCCCAAGAGCTTTAAAGCAATTCGAACACTGGTTGATAGATCACCCAGTAGACAGAGTCAGGGGTATAATGGGATTCAGTGACTTTTTTCCAAAAGTGTTTAATGGGTGGCCAGTGCCATGTGGCGTGGATATATGTGTCCGGAGCAAGTTTCTGATGTGAATCCCATTTTAGAAAGTCTTTTCCCAGTGTAGTGTGTTCTATGAAGAGTGTTATACTGTATGAGCTGAAGGTTGGCGTTTTTTAGTCATAGATTAAATATTTTTACAAATTTGAGTCCAGAAGTCGGTATCAGGAGCAATAGAAAGGTCTTTTCCCATTTGATTATTGGTAAAGTTATGGTTTTATTTGAATTGGTTATAATTTTGTATAATTTGGAAAGTAATTTTTACAGGGAGGATATATTAATTAAATCTGCTACTGCGGAAGGAAGTTGAAGATTGATGGTTCTAATGTTGATTTTAGATAAAACAGCTGATTCAAGTCGCAAATAATTGAAGAATTGATTGTTTCCGATACTGTACTCCTGGACTAAGTAGGAAAATGAAACAAAGCTGTTAGACTGAAAAATGTGATAAATATGTATGATGCCTTTGTAGTAAAGGGGACTCATTCCAAGTTTTTACCTGCAGGCTGACGAATGAAGCTACTGCAGTAGCTGCTGTCAGTCACTGAATATCCAGAGATTTTACAGGACAGTGTCAAAACCTGACCAGGACTTGACAAGAGATTCAGTCTGGATCAGTTCAACACAGTGGACATCTGAGGGGGAAAAATATGGCCGGACATGTTAGAGATATGACAACATTATGTATAACCATGAGTGTTTTTAATATGAAGTATTACTATAGAAGCTATAAAGACTTACGAGAAACAACCAGAGAGATGAGGAGATCATGGTTTGAGACGTGTGAGAACAAGCTGCTTCTTTTCATTCTTACACTTCTTATAAATAGGAGAAGTAGGAATATTTACATAAAATTGCATATGCAAACTAGTAAATGAGTATCTACATATCATATTCTTATATATGACTTTGTATTGTGGGCTCTATATACTGTATAAATATATATGTTTTTATTTACATTTCTTTCAGAAGCACTGACATTTAATGAAACTTTATTATATATATATATATTTTTTATTTACTTAAGGTCATTCATGGCATATGTATCAGCAATCATGGTGTTTAAATAGTATATTCTAGTTAAATCTAGGTGAATATGGGCCAGTATATCATCCATTAGGATCATCCATAATATTAAATTACCATAATATTTTGTTTGTAGTTTAATTTCCATTCAAAGTAATTTTTTACCCATTATATGAGTCTGAATTTTGAATTTGAATGAGAATGTTCACAAGTTCTGTATTTTTTTTTCTATTTTAACAATTTCAGTAGTTCTAAAACTTTTTACTGTACCTTGACGTCTTCAGTCATTTTAATGTGCTGTTCAGTCTTTATACATTATCATTCAAATTATTATGATGTTGCTTATGAAAAAAATATTGTGTTTCTGGCTAATGCTGTTAAACAACAAGATGACCTATAAATCTTATCTTCCACATATTGCAAAGAAAGAGCAAATAAGGGTGAAGTACTGCAAAAACTGATGATTGTTGAGTTTTATTGGTTTCTTTATTTTGGTACAAATTATTTTTAGTGATTAGACTGGGGAAAATTATCAGACTTAATTTGTAATATGATGATAATGTTTTTGTACAGGGAGTCTGTTGGTGTCTGTCACTGTGTTTGGCACAATAATACACAGCTGTGTCTTCAGCTTTCATATTCTTTCCTTGCAGTGTTATTGTGTTACTGGAAGTGTCTCTGGTGATACTGAACTTGTTTCTCAGTGAATCCTTGTAGAATAAGTCTCCATCATTTTCAATTAATCCAATCCACTCCAGAGCTTTTCCTGCAGGCTGACGAATCCAGGCTGTATGCTGACTTGTAACTGAATATGAGACTTTACAGTTGATAGTGAGAGTGGCATCAGGACGGACAGTCAGAGACTCAGGCTGAGTGAGTTCATATGAATCAATACCTGTATCAAAACAAATTATATCAGTTCATAAGAAAGCATGACATTTAAAAACCGTTAACAAGCCTTTTAGCAACAAAATAATGTATCACACAGAAAAGCAGATTAAACTTACAGGATATCACTGCCAGAAGCAACAGTAAAGATGAAGAGATCATGGTTTGTTTCACAGCACAGTTTGAATGAACTGAAGTGATTCTTCACTCCCTCTAGTGATCAGATGAATGTATAAACTGACTCATGTCTGCTGTTTAAATATGCAACAGGACATTTACATAATCATACAGAGCTGTGAATGAACTTCACATGCATCACACTGTCCTGAACATTATTTAAAAAAAAAAAAGCTTTTAGTTTTGAATTTAATAAAGTTATTATTTACATGAATAGAGTCTATGAGCAGAAAATGAAAACAGTTTGCAGACATTGTGACTGTAAGTAATTAATTTTTTTTTTAACATCAGCTGAACACCTGGAAGTGACAAAAATATAATTTATTGCTTATATTAAAATATTTATGGAATATATAAGAAATTAAGAAATATTGACTAGCTGACAAAAAATATGTTTACTTTTCTCTATTTTATTTTACTTTTGTTAAAATGTATTTTATTTCAAGTAACAGTTTTTATGGTTTTAGTTTTAGTTGACTGTAATAACACTGATTCTGAAAGTATGGTTCTGTTGGACCTACATCAGAAAGACTATAAATTATTAAATTAGGTTAGCAATATGTTTTAATATGTTGCATTAATTCTTCAACATCTCTCATCTGCTAAAATCTATTTTTCATCATATGAAGGCAGAGAGTGCCCTCTATTGTAATATCAGCAGTATTCCCACCAAAGATTAATAATTTTGACTTTAACTTTCACTTTATAACTGACTATACATAGCAAATAGTTACATGTAATCTAAAAATGTCCTTCATGTGGTAAAGTCTAATGAACTGGTTATATTCAAGTCAAAAATATTATTCAATCTGATTAAACCAAACTGACTGTACTATTAGGTGTCATCCATTCATTTCTCAGACATTTATTGGACTGTAAACCACTGATGTAGTAAGAGTAATTTTCTTATTCTTAAAATACTAAAGTATGTATGGGGGACTTTTTATTGCTTGTTTTATTCAAGATGTTTTTGAGCAGAACTGCTTGTGTTTTGTATCACTGTGTTTTCTCTCTCTGGCGCAGTAATACACAGCTGTGTCCTCAGTCTGCATATTCTGTCCTCGCAGAGTCACTGTGCTGCTGGAAGTGTCTCTTGTAATTTGAAATCTACTTTTCAGTTTATTACTGTAATATGTGTCACCACCACCACATATCACTCCAACCCATTCCAGAGCTTTTCCTGCAGGCTGTCGTATCCAGTGAGTGCAGTAGCTGCTGTCAGTCAGTGAATATCCAGAGATTTTACAGGACAGTGTCAAAACCTGACCAGGACTTAAGACAAGAGATTCAGTCTGGGTCAGTTCAACACAGTGGACACCTGAGCGGAAAAAAAAACAGGAAACAGCTGCCAGCAGCAGCAACAACCAGAGAGATGAGGAGATCATGGTTTGAGACGTGTGAAAACAAGCTGCTTCTTCTCATCCTTATACTCAAATAAAGAGGAGGAGGAGGATCATTTGCATACCGTTCTGCATATGTCAGTATTATACATCTGAAAGGTTTTGTCTGTGAATTTACTTTGACAATGTTAGTAACTGTCAGTGAACATATCCAACTGTCATCAGAGCTGGTGATCACATCCGCTCAAACAAGAATTTTGAGATTATGTGGCATTATACGATGAGCTTTACTATTTTAATGATGAAAAAGTAATTACTATAATAATTATGATTAGGAACCATGTGCACTGTTTAAAGCAATTTGTTGATTCACTGTGACAGTGATTTCATGCTTTCAAAAGAAAAATAAAGATGATCATTATATGTTTGATCTCCTAAATTATACAGTAATTCTTTCTGTTTTTTTATATATATTATTATTATTTGATTTGTCTATTTTTTGTGTATTTCCTCGTTCTAGAATAAGTCTGTGAATTTACTGGTGGGGTTTTACAGTGACTCTTTCTGCAAGGTAAATAGTTACGCCAGTAGGTGACTGAGTTGTTATGTTCCCAATCCCCAGTCTAGGGTTGGGGCAGGAGTAACAAATAAACTAAAGCGTAAAAAGAACTACTGAAAAAAAAAAGAATACTAAAACATGGAGGAATCATTCCAGTCCTCTGCCCCAGAAATACAATACAACCCTTAACTTAGTTTGAGCGCTTGGTAACACTTTATAATAATGTTCAGTTGTAAGTCATTTATAAGCAATTAGTTAATGATGAAATAATCATTTACAAAACATTTATAAAAGATTACTAAGTGATATGCTAACAATTTGTGTATGTTTTGTTAATTCATTTACAAGTAATTTACAAGTAATTAGTTAATAATTAACTAATCATTTACAAAACATGACTATGCACTCATAAACGATTAATAAGTGATTGTTAGTATTTTCATCTATGCTTTGTAGATGAAGTTATAAATCATTTACCAGTGATTAGATAATGATGAACTAAAAATGTACAAAACATCACTATATGTTCACAAGTGATTAAGTAGTATGCTAATGATTTACAAATCGGTCATAAGTTATCTTAAAAAAAAATAGCATATCATGAAATAATCAAACAGATCCTTAGTTAATGGTTAATAAGTTACTAGTTAATTTATTATTAGTCAATTATAAATAATTGAAATGTCAATCATTGAAATGTTTCCCCTCCACTGAAGATCACATCATGAATAAATCATTTACAAATCTTTCTGCATCCCCTAATCTAAAGTGTAAACTATTCATCAGTTGTAAATGTTTTACTCATCATTCATAGATTTTCCTCACCAGCGTGTTTACCCACACAACCTGTAACTTTTGTAAAGTTTGTAAGTTTGTAAAACATTTACAACTGATGAGTAGTTTACACTTTAGATTAGGGGATGCAGAAAGATTTGTAAATGATTTATTCATGTGTTTACACAACATGTTTTGAATATTTGTTGTGTGTACTGCAATGTAAGGGCTGACTGGTGAGGGTAAAGATGGTAAACACATGGAGTATTTTAGCACTGTGCATCTGATGTGATCTTCAGTGGAGGGTAAAACTGGTTCACATTATCACTAGATCCCACACACTCCACACAGAGCACAAGTCTGTGCTGATGAGAGAAAGGGTTTACACGGTTATTCACTTGACAGCAAATAATTAGGGGCCAAGCACCAGAGGTGCGGTGGCACCTATTGTATCCGTTGGCGTTATTATTATTCCGCTTCTTCTTCTTCTTCCTCTTCCGCCGCAAGTCTATGGCAGCCCATAGAACCGCTTGCGGGAAAGTTGTATTATTTTGCACACTGATAGAGGACAGTCCCAACATTAACCATAGCAAGTTTGGAGTCTCTAACTCAAACTCTCTAGCGCCACCACTTGTCCAAACTTTCAAAAGATTTATGCTAATAACGTTTGAACCGTAAGCCACACAACAAAAATTCTTTTTTCCTCTGATTCCTTGGCTTATGCCGAGTCGAATGGACACCAAAATTTAAAAAAATCGTAAGGTTTAGTTTTTTCGCTATTCTCAATTGTTCGTAAAACCTACTTTTTCGAACTCGTCCTAGGCCGTTGTACCGATTGTCACAAAAATTGATTCAGATCATCTTCAGACCACGCTGGCAAAAAGTTATGGAATTCAAGTCGATTCGTCCAGCCGTTCACGAATAACACGCGAAAGAATTCTACGAAAAGCTAGCAAAAATCAATGTGAGGCTATATCTCCGTAACAGTTTGGCATATTGACACCAAACTTGGTGTGTGTTATAACAAGCATGAGCTGAGCCTACCTGCAGTGTTTCGGTGCAGTGCCCCCTAGTGGTCAGGAGATACGAAAAATGGCTATTTTTCTTTATAACGTCTGAATGATTTGTCCAAAAATCACAAACCTGGTCTCTTTAGATTCGGTGTGTCATACCGAGTCGAACCATATCCAATTTTCCCATGTCAGCCATTTTGGGTGTCGGCCATTTTGAATTTAGCTTTAAAATGCTGTATCTTGAGAACGGATTAGCGTATCGTTTCGACATTAATTACAAAAATGTTCGGCACCATGCCCTGAATGTACATAAAAATTTTGGTCAAAAGTTATAACGAAATTTCAAAAAATGCTAATAAGTTTTGCGTACATTAGCCTATTGCAATGAAACTGATTTTGATAGATTCCTTCGGTCATGCTGAGAACACCGATACCAATTTTGCCAATTTTGGCTGAACTTCCTGTCCGCCATTTTGATTCATGTTGAAAACCTACTTTTTCGAACTCCTCCTAGACCGTTAGTCCAATTTTCACCAAATTTGACTCAGATCATCTTCAGACCATGCTTACAAAAAGTTATGGATTTTGTGTCGATACACGAAACTGTTTTCGTTTAGCGCATCAACGAATTTACTGGAAAGATGCCAAATTGCATCCGAGTCTGTATCTCTGCAAAGCTTTGACATATTGACACCAAATTTTATATGTGCTATTGTCACCACACTCTGACCAAGCCACATCAATTTGGTAACAGTGCCACCTATGGGTCAGAAGTAATACGCCATTCACTAAACATTAATAATGAAATTTACAAAAATGCTAATAACTTCTGTTTACATTAGCCTATTGGAATGATGCCAATAGATTCCTTGGGTCAAGTCGAGAATATTGATACCCATTATGCCGAAATTGGCCAAACTTCCTGTCCGCCATTTTGATTAATGTACAAAACCTACTTTTTCGAACTCCTCCCAGACTGTTAGTCCGATCTTCACCAAATTTGACTCAGATCATCTTCAGACTATGCTGGCAAAAAGTTATGAATTTCGTGTCGATATACGAAACCGTTTTCGTTTAGCGCATCAACAAATTTGCTGGAAAGATGCCAAACTACATCTGAGGCTGTATCTCTGCAAAGCTTTGACATAATGACGGCAAACTTTGTGTGTGTCATTGTCATTTCACACAGAACACGTCACATCAATTTGAAAACAGCACCACCTGTTGGTCAAAAGTGATAAGCCATTAAATTTTATTACGATTGGTTGTATTTATGATTTTTCAGCCATTTCAACTGATATTATCCTAAAATGGCTTAAGTTACTCACTGTTGTAGTCAGTCTGCTGCTCCTTGCCGTGCTTAACTCCTCATTCTGCCTCTTTTGTGCTTGGCCCCGCAATTGCTGCTTGCAGCTATATTTTATTATTATTTTAAAAAAAATAGTTTTAGAATAATTGCATTTGTGTGCTTTTCATCACTTATTAATCATTTATAAACACATAGTCATGTTTTGTAAATGATTAGTTCTTTATTAACTAATTACTTGTAAATGAACTTGTAATTGACTTTTAAATGAATTAACAAAACATACACAAATTGTTAGCATATCACTTATTAATTATTTGTCAGTGTTTTGTAAATGATTATTTCATCATTAACTAATCACTTATAAATGACTTACTACTGAACGTTATTATAAAGTGTTACCGAGTGGTTTTATTTAGTAATTCACAAAATAAACAGGGAAGCAACAGTCTTCAGGAGAGAGCCAGGCCAAAACAACAAACAAAACAGCAGCTAACTAATGGCAGGAGTACTAAATAACCTACCTGGGTAAAAGAAAAGAAATAAACAACAAAGGCTTTCCTCAACTCCCTCCAAAAAAACAGGGAAAAATGTCAAGAACAAAATAAAATGGCACCCTCTCCCTACAGCTTCCAACCTAAGCTTAGAATAATCAAACAACAAAATTACAATACCTTCTAATACTTTAACAAATAAATATTAAATTAAAGTTATACACACTGTGTGCAGTATACAACACTGCTGGTCAACCAGATTTCAATTAAAACTCTAAAGTTATAGTTCAACAGTTCAACTTTTCAAGAGAATGCACCACAATCTACATAAAGAGAAAGAATCGACACAGGTCTGGAGCAGGGGAGAAGTGAACCTCACTCCACATTGCTTCTTTGCTCTTTTGTCTTCTTCTTTTTCCTCCTCTGCAGCACACTCTCTGATGAGCACCACCTGTGGCTAATCTGCAACTGCCAAGCAAGCAGAGAGAGAGTGAAAGAGAGAGAGAGAGGGAGACAGAGAGAGAGACAGAGAGAGAGAGAGAGAGAGAGAGCACAGGGAAACACCACCACAACCAAAATGGGCAGGGAAAACACACCTTAGTCATTAATATTAATATTATACATCCTCAGGATGTAACAGAGTGAATCATTGAGTCTTTATCAAACCGATCTATTAAAAACCCCTGATTCATTCAGGATTCAGGAAGTAAATACCACTGTGTTGCTTAGAGAAGTGATGGTTAATTGTGCCTTTTACTGGCAGCGATTAACTGGCAACACTGTGTCTAAAAGGCAAGTTACTCAACATTAACTTAATATTTATCAAACTGCTGTATAAAACTCTTTTGTTTCAATATAATTATGCGTTAACGTGCATCTTCATACCAATGGCTAAATCTCAGCTGTACTTTACTGATAACAACAGCCCTCTTGCTTGTGTGATACTGTTCTGTTAGTAATTATGTGATACTGATTGTCACCTTGATTGTGGTTCAGTAACATGCAGGTAACGAGCAGTTAGGTGCGGATCACAGCATTTCGAAGTATGCATAATTTAAGCAGCTCTTCAACAGTGTTGGGCACATACCTTTAAAAAAGTAATTAGTTATAGTTACTAGTTACTTCGCACAAATAGTAACTGAGTTAGTAACTGAGTTACATCATTATAAAAGTAACTAATTACCAGGCAAAGTAACTATTGTGTTACTTAAAAAAAAATCTAATTTAATGTAACTATAAAATAAATATAAAACATTGTACACTAATCTACACTATTTTAATGTTTTTGTGGGCAGTGTTGGGAATGTTACTTTGAAAAGTAATTAGTTATAGTTACTTGTTTCTTCTTACAAATAGTAACTGAGTTAGTAACAGAGTTACGTCATTATAAAAGTAACTAATTACCAGGGAAAGTAACTATTGTGTTGCTTTAAAAAAATAAATAAATATATTACATAACTTGGATGACCCCAATATTAAATATGTTAAATGAATGAAATTTTAATGAAATTAATTACATTTTTAGTTTACTCACCAGACTAATATTAAATATCTGATATAATATTATAATTATAATTAGCATTCAACTTTAGCCATTAGAACTTTAGTAATTAGAATAACCATGTATGAATGCATGTTTGTCATGTTGACTGAACTTAGGACTGGTGGTGATATTGTTTGTAATTTAGTGTCTCTATGAACGTCTTGTTATTACCACGAATTCTACTATTAATAACAATATTAAACACACTAAGGTTTAATGAGCTGCTGGGTTCATGAATATTAATCACGTTGTCTGCATTCGCTCTAACTTGATTTGCTGTAATCAAAACAGGGACGATAACAGGTGAGCGCCAGCCAATGAGATTGCTGTTTGCACATTAGCTCCGCCTACTACCGGAGAAACCAGCAGTTCTTAAAAGCTGAAGAATTCCAAAGGAGCTCCGTTGTTTTGAGAGGAAAATACAACAAAGAATATCGTTTACACGTAGCGCGTCCATTCTGCATGGTATAAGACTCTGTCGCTCTGTATCTATTTCTTTGCGTGTGTATGAGACAAGGTGACGGCTAGTCGTGTGCCTTCACACTAGAGTTTACAGCTCATCAAATACAGGTACGCTGCGCATCCATTCAGATGAACTGAAAAATAAAATTATAATAATATTATAATAATTGATAGTAACGTCGAATTTATTGGCAGTAATGGTAACGGTGTTGTAACATAGGAAACAGTAATTCATTTGATTACTCGTTACTGAAAAACTAACGCTGTTTATTTATAATGCCGTTATTCCCATCACTGCTCTTCAAGCACATAGAGGCAGTGTTGTATTTGAAACATTGGAAATTTAAAATTGCACATTTTTAATTACAACCCACATTGTTAGAATGTGCATTATAATTTAACATCCCTATGCAATGAAATGTGGCTGATTAGTCAATATTCATCATCTGTATGTGAATGAGGAAGTAGTTTTTGTATTGCTTTGACACTGAACTCATTCACTGTGACTCTTTAGCGCAGTAATACACAGCAGTGTCTTCAGTCTTGAGGCTGTTCATCTGTAGGTACAGTTGACTGCTGGAATCATCTCTGGACACTGTGAACCTGCCCTGAACTGACTGGGAATAGTAGATTGGAGAACTGCCTGTGTCGATGTATGCAATCCACTCCAGTCCTTTTCCAGGGCTCTGTCTGATCCAGCTCAGATCGAGGCCACTGAAAGTAAATCCAGTTATTGTACATGTAAGTCTGTGAGATTCTCCTGGTTTTTTAACCACTGCTTCAGACTGAGTGAATGTCTGACATTCAATACCTGTGGAAAAAGAAACAATATTACATGCAATGAAGTATAATCTTACATTTTTGTACTATTGTTGTTTATGTAGTGACTTACATGGTAAAACTGTCAAAATTACAAATATAAAAAACACTTTTAACATGGTGTATGGTAAGTTTAAACCAGAAAGATAGTCTTTGTTTCCAGATTTCAGATGTCTGTTCAGATCACAAAGATGCACGTCACATTTAAAGAAGTAAGGTGATTTGCATATTCAAATCAGAGAACTGATGATATAAAATGACAGATATTTGGTGCAGATTAAGATGTTTTATGTTTGATCTATATAAACAGAATATTATTTTTCTACACATCCTTAAATAAGGAGGGGTCATGAAAGATTTGCCTCGTGGCCTGATATTGCAAATTTACCATTGGGAAATCCACTCTCTTCAGAAACAAAAGCATTTAGTCTGATATGATTCTTTGCTTCATGCATTAATATTCGTCCTTACAGATAACTGCAGCATATTTCATAAAGAAAACTGCACTGCACAAGCAAAGGCTGCATGTTGTTTGAGAGCTAATTTGAGTTCTGCTCATTTCTTGCTATTACCACTATATTATGCTTATCTAGAAATGATACATACACCACAGATATGAGATTATGTATGAAGCTACAAGCTACAGTATGAATTTATTTTTGTGCTAAACCAGCACTAGGCTTCAGATCAGCAGCACATCCTGGAAAAATTACGTTTTTATTGTTTTATTTTGAGAAGTTTAGAAGAAAGTATTGTGTGACTGTATGAGTCACTGTGTAGTTTCTGTGTGTGTAGTGGACGACTTCTTGTGTTGCACTGAACCCTACTGACACAGATGAGAACTGCAGTTTTAAACTATACTGTAAGTGTGTCTAGACCAGTTTTTGTACCATTGCCACACACCTTAGTGTCACTGTGCTTCTCTTGCACAGAAATACACAGCTGTGTCCTCTTCTGTCAGTCCAGACAGTTTCAGATACATCATGCTTTTTGAATCATCTCTGCTAATTTCAAGCCTCCCCTTAAAGGAATCTGACTTATGTCCACTTCCAGAACTATAGCCCAGACCCATCCACACAAGTGGTTTTCCAGCTTGTTGTCTGATCCAGTGCATAGCACAGCAGTCAAAGCTGAACCCGGATCCTCTACAGGACAGAGTCAGAGTTTCTCCAGGCCTTTTCACATCTGTGCTTTCAATGGACTCCATTTTTTGACATTGCAGGCCTGTAAAGAGAAAGTAGAATTTTTTTTAGAAAAAAATGTATCAATCAATCTATCTGTCTATCTATCTATCTATCTATCTATCTATACACACACACTTTATTAACTCACAGTTTAGATTGAACAAAATTAGTAATAAAGGTATATTCTTCATCGTGTGAGTGTTTCTATGACTCTACAGCTTCACTCAGTTCAGCAGGATATAAATACTTGCAGCCTATCATAGATTATTTTGAATATGGATAATGAGGAAATGATGGAAGATCAGATGATCTTTTACACAAAGGCGATAACCAGAATCCAGTGTTTGAAGGGCTTATTAACATTCCAGTTTCTTTTACCTAGAATGTTTGTGAAATAAATTTATCTCATAACATTTTTGAAGAACTAAAAAAAAATAATGATGTTTATATTAATGCTTGATTAAATGTTGAGAAGGTGTTTAAAAGAAAATGTGATTGTATGAGTCACTGTGAAGTGAACTTTACTTGGATTCTACTGCAACCTACTGTCACAGATGAGAAATGCAGTTTTACACTGCAAGTGTGTTTGTGTAAACCTATTTTTCTATCATTTGCACACAGGGTTGTGTAACTGTGTTTGTCTTGCACAGAAATACACAGCTGAATCCTCCTCTGTGAGCGCAGGCAGTTTCAGATACACCATGTTTTTTAAATTGTCTCTAGTCATTTCTATTCGTCCCTCAAAACTTTTGGCTTAGTCTTGTCCTCGTCCGCTACCCCACACACGGCCCATCCACACCAGTGCTTTTCCAGGCTGCTGTCTGACCAGTGTTGCACTGTATATATATCACCTTTAATTGTAGTTGCATTTATTAATGTTATCTATGTAGAATTCATTTGTGTATCAGTGCAATTTATTCACTAAGTGCTTTTTCTGGGGTATTTAAAAAGCTGTAAACAGTTTAATGCGCATACGCCACAGAGTACGCTGATGCGATACGCCACAGATAGAGCTGTTTACCATTTAATTCAGTGTATATAGCATAGCGATTTTGATTTCTTCTATTTATTTACCTGTTCAATTGTGTATTTGCTAAATATTCATCATGTATATTTGTATTTACTTTTCATTTTCTGTTTTATAGAAAAACCACACATACGAACCCTTGTTAATCACTGAGTTGTTGTGCTGACAAATAAACGGGTTACTCCCATATTTCAAACCTTTGACCCAGTCTCTTACCTGACACCCTGCGGTGGGTTTCAAACCTAACCAGCAATTTACATAAATGAGACTCTGCTACTAAAGCAAACTCATTTTTTTCAATATTACTAAAACCCTGTATAAATATATATAATAATATGTGAATAAATAATTAGGATAAGTGTGTCAGATTTCTAAGAGTTGGGGGTTCCCGGACCTCCCATAAGCATTAAGGGACCCCCCATAACACCCCAAAAAAATATACTTTGGGGGTCCCCTGGTTTTTCAATAAAAATAAAATACTTCAAACATAAAACTAGTGAAAATGAAATTCGATTGATGTATTAAATTTAGACCTGCTCACCTTAAATCATATTTTATTTTTACGCGTTTTTACAGCGTTGCGCATTATAACCAATCACACAGGACTCTGTTAAGTTTAGAACTTATAGATTATAAGAAGAGTTATGAGTGCTTAAACACTAGCTAGACAGACTGTGCTCATTTAACGTTAGTTCTTTCTCTTCTCGTTCTTTCATTGCGTGATTCAGTCTATAAAATGCATTTTCTCAAAATTCAGAAAATGGCAGAAAATGTATATTTAAATAATTTCATATAGTTAATCAATATCACACTAAGAGTGCCTTTTTTGTTGCAAAAATCACAAATGCGATATTGATTTTATACAACAGTTCAATAAACTATAAGTTCATATTAAGAGACTTACGTTTTAGACACCATATGGCCTATTTTTGCTCTATTTCGCCAACAAGAATCATTCCAAACACAGACACAGTTTTGCGTCTCTAAACAACATGATGGAGTTTCGTTCCTGAATGAATCAACCGTTTAATTGATTCGGTTCAATCACTGTGACTCGCTTATTAACTGTGACTTACTGACAACTACTGGCGGTTGTAATTCCACATTTAAAGCACCTTTTCATTTTTTTAAATAATTTTATTATTAAAACATTTTTCATGCGTTTGTAACTGCAGGTTAAATGCATTCATGTCCTGCATGAAACAGTGGGTAAATGTCATTTCAGATGCAGCGTTTGTGTTTCCTCTATATTGATGAGATGAATTTTGTTGATAATGTTTGTATTTGTGTGATATTATGTTATTCTAAGTGACTTTGATGCAAATGATTTATATAAGGTTTATTTATTTTATTTTTTAGGGGGACCCCCCAAGAGCTTTATAGCAATTCGAACACTGGTTGATAGATCACCCAGTAGACAGAGTCAGGGGTCTAATGGGATTCAGTGACTTTTTTCCAAAAGTGTTTAATGGGTGGCCAGTGCCATGTGGCGTGGATATATGTGTCTGGACAATTTTGTGAGCAGTGCGAGCAAGTTTCTGATGTGAATCCCATTTTAGAAAGTCTTTTCCCAGTGTAGTGTGTTCTGTGAAGAGTGTTATACTGTATGAGCTGAAGGTTGGCGTTTTTAGTCATAGAATAAATATTTTTACAAATTTGAGTCCAGAAGTCGGTATCAGGAGCAATAGAAAGGTCTTTTCCCATTTGATTGTTGGTAAAGTTATGGTTTTATTTGAATTGGTTATAATTTTGTATCATTTGGAAAGTAATTTTTACAGGGAGGATATATTAATTAAATCTGCTACTGCGGAAGGAAGTTTAAGATTGATGGTTCTAATGTTGATTTTAAATAAAAAAGCTGATTTAAGTCGCAAATAATTGAAGAATTGATTGTTCCCGATACCGTACTCCTGGACTAAGTAGGAAAATGAAACAAAGTTGTTAGACTGAAAAATGTGATTAATATGTATGATGCCTTTTTCTACCCATCTACCCAGTCTGCATATTCTGTCCTTGTAGAGTCACTGTGTTACTGGAAGTGTCTCTTGTAATTTGAAATCTACTTTTCAGTTTATCACTGTAATATGTGCCACCATCACTACATATCTCTCCAATCCATTCCAAGGTTTTTCCTGCAGGCTGACGAATGAAGCCACTGCAGTAGCTGCTGTCAGTCACTGAATATCCAGAGATTTTACAGGGCAGTGTCAAAACCTGACCAGGACTTAAGACAAGAGAATCAGTCTGGGTCAGTTCAACACAGTGGACACCCTAAAGGGAAAAATATGGCCGGACATGTTAGAGATATGACAACGTTATGTATAACCATGAGTGTTTTTAATATGAAGTATCTCTATAGAAGCTATAAAGACTTACGAGAAACAGCTGCCAGCAGCAGCAACAACCAGAGAGATGAGGAGATCATGGTTTGAGACGTGTGAGAACAAGCTGCTTCTTTTCATTCTTACACTTCTTATAAATAGGAGAAGTAGGAATATTTACATAAAATTGCATATGCAAACTAGTAAATGAGTATCTACATATCATATTCTTATATATGACTTTGTATTGTGGGCTCTATATACTGTATAAATATATATGTTTTTATTTACATTTCTTTCAGAAGCACTGACATTTAATGAAACTTTATTATATATATATATATTTTTTATTTACTTAAGGTCATTCATGGCATATGTATCAGCAATCATGGTGTTTAAATAGTATATTCTAGTTAAATCTAGGTGAATATGGGCCAGTATATCATCCATTAGGATCATCCATAATATTAAATTACCATAATATTTTGTTTGATTTTTGTAGTTTAATTTCCATTAAAAGTAATTTTTTACCCATTATATCAGTCTGAATTTTGAATTTGAATGAGAATGTTCACAAGTTCTGTATTTTTTTTTCTATTTTAACAATTTCAGTAGTTCTAAAACATTTTAATGTACCTTGACGTCTTCAGTAATTTTAATGTGCTGTTCAGTCTTTATACATTATCATTCAAATTATTTTGATGTTGCTTATGAAGTAATATTGTGTTTCTGGCTAATGCTGTTAAACAACAAGATGACCTATAAATCTTATCTTCCACATATTGCAAAGAAAGAGCAAATAAGGGTGAAGTACTGCAAAAACTGATGATTGTTCAGTTTTATTGGTTTCTTTATTTTGGTGCAAATTATTTTTAGTGATTAGACTGGGGAAAATTATCAGACTTAATTTGTAATATGATGATGATGTTTTTGTACAGGGAGTCTGTTGGCATCTGTCACTGTGTTTCTCTGGCACAATAATACACAGCTGTGTCTTCAGCTTTCATATTATTTCCTTGCAGTGTTATTGTGTTACTGGAAGTGTCTCTGGTGATACTGAACTTGCTTTTCAGTGAATCCTTGTAGGCTAAGCCTCCATTATTCCAGATCACTCCAATCCACTCCAGAGCTTTTCCTGCAGGCTGACGAATCCAGGCTGTATGCCAACTTGTAACTGAATATGAGACTTTACAGTTGATAGTGAGAGTGGCATCAGGACGGACAGTCAGAGACTCAGGCTGAGTGAGTTCATATGAATCAATACCTGTATCAAATCAAATAATATCTGTTAATAAGAAATCATGACATTTAAAACATGACTTTTACCAACAAAATTACATATAATACAGAAAGTAAACTAAACTTACAGGATATCACTGCCAGAAGCAACAGTAAAGATGAAGAGATCATGGTTTGTTTCACAGCACAGTTTGAATGAACTGAAGTGATTCTTCACTCCCTCTAGTGATCAGATGAATGTATAAACTGACTCATGTCTGCTGTTTAAATATGCAACAGGACATTTACATAATCATACAGAGCTGTGAATGAACTTCACATGCATCACACTGTCCTCAACATTATTTTAAAAAAGGCCTTTAGTTTTGAATTTAATGAAGTTATTATTTACATGAACGGAGTCTATAAGCAGAAAATAAAAACAGTTTGCAGACATTGTGACTGTAAGTAATTACATTTTTTTAACATCAGCTGAACACCTGGAAGTGACAAAAATATAATTTTTTGCTTATATTAAAATATTTATGGAATATATATGAAATTGAGAAATACTGACTAGCTGACAAAAAATATGTTTACTTTTCTCTATTTTATTTTACTTTTGTTAAAATGTATTTTATTTCAAGTAACATTTTTTATGGTTTTAGTTTTAGTTGATTGTAATAACACTAATTCTGAAAGTATGGTTCTGTTGGACCTACATCAGAAAGACTATAAATTATTAAATTAGGTTAGCAATATGTTTTAATATGTTGCATTAATTCTTCAACATCTCTCATCTGCTAAAATCTATTTTTCATCATATGAAGGCAGAGAGTGCCCTCTATTGTAATATCAGCAGTATTCCCACCAAAGATTAATAATTTTGACTTTAACTTTCACTTTATAACTGACTATACATAGCAAATAGTTACATGTAATCTAAAAATGTCCTTCATGTGGTAAAGTCTAATGAACTATTCAAGTCAAAAATATTATTTAATCTGATTAAACCAAACTGACTGTACTATTAGGTGTCATCCATTCATTTCTCAGACATTTATTGGACTGTAAACCACTGATGTAGTAAGAGTAATTTTCGTATTCTTACAGTAGGTATGGGGGACTTTTTATTGCTTGTTTTATTCAAGATGTTTTTGAGCAGAACTGCTTGTGTTTTGTATCACTGTGTGTTTTCTCTCTCTGGCGCAGTAATACACAGCTGTGTCCTCAGTCTAAATATTCTGTCCTCGTAGAGTCACTGTGTTGCTGGAAGTGTCTCTGGTAACTTGAAATCTACTTTTCAGTTTATTACTATAATATGTGTCACCACCACCACATATCGCTCCAACCCATTCCAGAGCTTTTCCTGCAGGTTGTCGTATCCAGTGCAGTAGCTGCTGTCAGTCAGTGAATATCCAGAGATTTTACAGGACAGTGTCAAAACCTGACCAGGACTTAAGACAAGAGAATCAGTCTGAGTCAGTTCAACACAGTGGACACCTGAGGGGAAAAGAAATATGGCCAGATATAATAGAGATATGACAACATTATGTTTAACCATGAAGTATCTCTACAGAAGCTACGAAGACTTACAGGAAACAGCTGCCAGCAGCAGCAACAACCAGAGAGATGAGGAGATCATGGTTTGAGACGTGTGAAAACGAGCTGTTTCTTCTCATCCTTATACTCAAATTAAGAGGAGGCGGAGGATCATTTGCATACCGTTCTGCATATGTCAGTATTATACATTTGAAAGGTTTTGTCAAGTCTGTGAATTTACTTTGACAATGTTAGTAACTGTCAGTGAACATATCCAACTGTCATCAGAGCTGGTGATCACATCCGCTCAAACAAGAATTTTGAGATTATGTGGCACTATACGATGAGCTTTACTATTTTAATGATGAAAAAGTAATTACTATAATATTTATGATTAGGAACCATGTGCACTGTTTAAAGCAGTTTGTTGATTCACTGTGAGAGTGATTTCACGCTTTCAAAAGAAAAATAAAGATGATCATTATATGTTTGATCTCCTAAATTATACAGTAATTCTTTGTTTGTTTGTTTTTATTATTATTTGATTTGTCCATTTTTTGTGTATTTTCTCGTTCCAGAATAAGTCTGTGAATTAACTGGTGGGGATTTTGCAGTGACTCTTTCTGCAAGGTAAATAGTTATGCCAGTAGGTGACTGTGTTTATGAGTGAATCATTGAGTCATTTATCAAACCGATTTATTAAAAACCCCTGATTCATTCAGGATTCAGGAAGTAAATACCACTGTGTTGCTTAGAGAAGTGATGGTTAATTGTGCCTTGACTTGGGTTGATGCTGTTTTTGTTAACGGAGCGATTAACTGGCTACACTGTGTCTAAAAGGCAAGTTACTCTATATTAACTTAATATTTATCAAACTGCTGCATAAAACTCTTTTGTTTTGAATATAATTATGCGTTAACGTGCGTCTTCATACCAATGGCTAAATCTCAGCTGTACTTTACTGATAACAACAGCCCTCTTGCTTGCGTGATACTGTTCTGTTAGTAATTATGTGATACTGATTGTCACCTTGATTGTGGTTCAGTAACATGCAGGTAACGAGCAGTTAGGTACAGACCACAGCATTTTGGAGTATTCATAAGTTAAGCACAGCTCCTCAAGCAAATAGAGGCAGTGTTATATATGAAACATTTGAAATTTAAAGTTGCACATTTTTAATTACAACCCACATTGTTAGAATGTGCATTATAATTTAATATCCCTATCAATGAAATGTGGCTGATTAGTCAATATTCATCATCTGTATGTGAATGAGGAAGTAGTTTTTGTATTGCTCTGACACTGAATTCATTCACAGTGACTCTTTGGCGCAGTAATACACAGCAGTGTCTTCAGTCTTGAGGCTGTTCATCTGTAGGTACAGTTGACTGCTGGAATCATCTCTGGACACTGTGAACCTGCCCTGAACTGACTGGGAATAGTAGATTGGAGAACTGGATGTGCCAATGTATGCAATCCACTCCAGTCCTTTTCCAGGGCTCTGTCTGATCCAGCTCAGAGCGAGTCCACTGAAAGTAACTCCAGTTATTGTACATGTAAGTCTGTGAGATTCTCCTGGTTTTTTAACCACTGAATCAGACTGAGTGAATGTCTGACATTCAATACCTGGGGAAAAAGAAACAATATTACATGCAATGAAGTATAATGTTACATTTTTGTACTATTGTTGTTTATGTAGTGACTTACATGGTAAAACTGTCAGAATTACAAATATAAAAAACATTTTTAACATGGTGTATGGTAAGTTTAAACCAGAAAGACAGTCTTTGTCTCCAGATTTCAGATGTCTGTTCAGATCACAAAGATGCACGTCACATTTAAAGAAGTAAGGTGATTTGCATATTCAAATCAGAGAAATGATGATATAAAATGTTGACACATGTTTAGTCCAGATTAAGATTTTTGTGGTTAATGTCTGATCTATATAAACAGAGCATTATTTTTCTATTTTTAGAGATAACTGCCATTGTGTACATATTTAAAGGATTTTAATGTAATTGCTTTTCATTTTAATATGAAAGTCAAATATGAATATTATAAAATATGAATTATAAATTCACAGTACAGTGTTGAATAGCACAACCTAGAAAGTGTTCAACACCACTGAAAATCTATTTAGCAAAATTCAGTAGAGGCCTACAATGGTATAAATTGAAGTGATAGATTAGTGTCATCTATTGGTGTTTAATCAGGCAGCTCACATCTCTTATAAACCTCCTGGACTCACATCACACAGACAGAATAATCACTTCAGTTCATTGACTGACACAGATCTGTTGATGAAACCCTCAATGCTGATCAAAGAGTGCTGGAAACTTTGAAAACACCTCTGAGACGACAGCAAAACAGGGTCAAAACAAGCTCAAGCAAGACACACCTTTTTTGAAAAAAAGCTTTAGAACCTTACAGGAAGAAAGCAAAATGATGCAAAATATAATGGATTTTATTGACTTTATATTAAAACACAGTTTACGATTATGATGCTTATTTCAGCTAATTACTATGTGCTGTTTGTTAGGTAATTTGTTGATTTTCCAACTGATTGTTTGCATCTTAATCTTTATTACCATTAATATCATCAAATGAATTGAATGAATGAATATCAGTTCTGAAAACTTGATAATATTGTAATATGATGATGATGTTTTTGTACAGGGAGTCTGTTGGCGTCTGTCACTGTGTTTCTCTGGCACAATAATACACAGCTGTGTCTTCAGCTTTCATATTCTTTCCTTGCAGTGTTATTGTGTTACTGGAAGTGTCTCTGGTGATACTGAACTTGCTTTTCAGTGAATCCTTGTAGTCTAAGCCTCCACTATTCCAGATCACTCCAATCCACTCCAGAGCTTTTCCTGCAGGCTGACGAATCCAGGCTGTATGCCAACTTGTAACTGAATATGAGACTTTACACTTGATAGTGAGAGTGGCATCAGGACGGACAGTCAGAGACTCAGGCTGAGTGAGTTCATTTGAATCAATACCTGTATCAAAACAAATAATAGCAGTCCATAAGAGAGTGTGACATTTAAACACTGTTAACAAGCTTTTTAGCAACAAAATGATGTATCACACAGAAAAGCAGATTAAACTTACAGGATATCACTGCCAGAAGCAACAGTAAATATGAAGAGATCATGGTTTGTTTCACAGCACAGTTTGAATGAACTGAAGTGATTCTTCACTCCCTCTAGTGATCAGATGAATGTATAAACTGACTCATGTCTGCTGTTTAAATATGCAACAGGACATTTACATAATCATACAGAGCTACTAATCAAATCTACAGGCTACAAAAATATTCCTGTTAGGGTTCATATTATTTATTGATTAATTCTTTTTGATGGCTTGATATAACTGATATACTGTATTGATAAAGAACATCTGACAGCAACAACAGCAAACAATGAAATATGATATGGTTTCTATGCACTTATATATATGTATGAGTTTGTTTTTTTTTTTACTTTTTTACTTTTTTATTAAATATGTTTTAAAGCTGAACTGCTTGTGGGTTATCACTGTGTTTACTCTCGTGCATCATAAAACTGTGTTGTGTCCTTCAACATATTCTGTCCTTATAGAGTTTTTTGCTGCTGTTGAGTCTCTGGTAACTTAAAATTTGTTTTTTTAGTTTGTCACTGTAACATGTAACCACTAATTAACCAAACGTTTAAAGAACAATATGACAAACTATTACCAGTTTTGAGTGGTGAAAACTCTGTTTTATTATTAAATTCTGAATATGCATCTTTTCATTTTCTGTTATATGTCTAATGCAGAACTCTCATGGGACACAAATTAAGAAAAATATTTTCTGCAATTTATTTTTGTACTTGTTGATTGTACATGTTGCATTTACACATTACATGATGTTGAATAGTTTCAGCAAAACATTCAGCCCTGCTGTGTATAAGTGAGCACATTGAATGTTACTGTTTTCAATCAACTGAAACAATATAATTCAATGAATATATCTATCTGCATACACCTGTGTTAATAAATGTTTTGTTTATTAGCCTACACATAGCTTACTGAAGCGCAAGTGACATTCACAGTGTTTCGGCCTCTGCTGTCTCACTAAATGAGGATGTGAACATTGTCTCCATAACTGCTCGACAGACACTTTATAAGCATTTGACCGTTTTATTTTAGAAAAACTGTCATCATATCATATACACACAAACAAAACCCTTTCCAGCAACCCATCAAACTAAGAGTCCAGGTAAACTTGAAGAAATTGTGACAAACATATAATACTTCAGTACAGTAGAATGTATGGCTAGTTAATGTAATACTACTACTAATAATAATAATAATAACTATTAGAATAAAACATTATTTTTTAAGGAATAATGACAGAATTTTCACAGAGATTTTGTTGTATGCTTTTCTTTTTATGCAAATAACTGTCTACAGCTGTTTTTCTGTCTCTCTGGATATTTTTGTGCATGCCTCTTGTTGTTTTGTGTCACTGTGACTCTCGTGCGCAGTAATACATGGCTGAGTCTTCAGTCTGCATGTTCTGGCCTGTTATTGTCACAGTGCTGCTGGACGTGTCTCTGGAGATACTGAACTTGTTCTTTAGTTTTTCACTATAGTCTGTGCCTCCAGTACAACAAACTCTTCCAATCCATTCCAGTCCTCCAGAAGCTTGTCGTATCCAGTGTGTGCAGTAGCTACAGCTAGACAATGAATAGCCTGAGACTTTACAGGAGAGACTTAAAGGTTGACCAGGCTTTAGTTGTTTAGTGTCTGGCTGAGTAAGTTCAACACTGTATACACCTGGAGAAAGAAGCACATGAGTTCAAAACAATGTTTAACATGAAAATTAATAACAGCATGGTAGCATTTTCTTGATAACATACTTTGTGTTGCAGAAAAGAGCAGCAACAGTATCCACACAGTCATGATGTTTAAGTTTTGCTCTTAACTGTGCACTAAATATGCAGCATAATTAGTATGTACACATCCTTAAATAAGGAGGGGTCATGAAAGATTTGCATCGTGGCCTGATATTGCAAATTTACCATTGGGAAATCCACTCTCTTCACAAACAAAAGCATTTAGTCTGATTTGATTATTCGCTTCATGCATTAATATTCATCCTTACAGATAACTACAGCATATTTCATAAAGAAAACTGCACTGCACAAGCAAAGGCTGCATGTTGTTTGAGAGCTAATTTGAGTTCTGCTCATTTCTTGCTATTACCACTATAATATGCTTATCTAGAAATGATACATACACCACAGATATGAGATTATGGATGAAGTTACAAGCTACAGTATGAATTTACTTTTGTGCTAAACCAGCACTAGGCTTCAGATCAGTGGTACATCCTGGAAAAATTAAGTTTTTATTGTTTTATTAAGTTTTGAGAAGTTTAGAAGAAAGTATTGTGTGACTGTATGAATCACTGTGTAGTTTCTGTGTGTGTAGTGGACGACTTCTTGTGTTGCACTGAACCCTACTGACACAGATGAGAACTGCAGTTTTAAACTATACTGTAAGTGTGTCTAGACCAGTTTTTGTACCATTGCCACACACCTTAGTGTCACTGTGCTTCTCTTGCACAGAAATACACAGCTGTGTCCTCTTCTGTCAGTCCAGACAGTTTCAGATACATCATGCTTTTTGAATCATCTCTGCTGATTTCAAGCCTCCCCTTAAAGGAATCTGACTTATGTCCACTTCCAGAACTGTAGCCCAGACCCATCCACACAAGTGGTTTTCCAGCTTGTTGTCTGATCCAGTGCATGCTACAGCAGTCAAAGCTGAATCCGGATCCTCTACAGGACAGAGTCAGAGTTTCTCCAGGCCTTTTCACGACTGTGCTTTCAATGGACTCCATTTTTTGACATTGCAGGCCTGTAATAAGAAAGTAGAATTAAAAAAAAAAAAAAAATCTATCAATCTATCTATCTATCTATACATACACACTTTATTAACTCACAGTTCAGGTTGAACAAAATTAGTAATAAAAGTATATTCTTCATCTTGTGAGTGTTTCTATGACTCTACAGCTTCACCCAGTTCAGCAGGATATAAATACTTGCAGCCTATCATAGATTATTTTGAATATGCATAATGAGGAAATGATGAAAGATCAGATGATCTTTTACACAAAGACAATAACCAGAATCCAGTGTTTGAAGGGCTTATTAACATTCCAGTTTTTTTTTAACTAGAATGTCTGTGAAATTAACTTTATCTCATGACATTTTTGAAGAACCGAAAAATATAATGATGTTGATATAATGCTTGATTAAATGTTGAGAAGGTGTTTAAAAGAAAATGCAATTGTGTCACTGTGAAGTGCATTTTTCTTGGATTCTGCTGCAACCTACTGTCACAGATGAGAAATGCAGTTTTACACTGCAAGTCTGTTTGTGTAAACTCATTTTTGTACCATTTGCACACAGGTTTGTGTAACTGTGCTTCTCTAGCACAGAAATACACAGCTGAATCCTCCTCTGCGAGTCTAGACAGTTTCAGATACACCATGTTTTTTGAATTGTCTCTAGTCATTTCTATTCGTCCCTCAAAAATTTTGGTATAGTCTTGTCCTCGTCCGTTACTCCAAACACGGCCCACCCACACCAGTGCTCTTCCAGGCTGCTGTCTGACCCAGCGCATGTCGTGGTTTCCGAAAGTAATTCCTGATCCTCTACAGGAAAGACTTTACCACTGATACAGAAGAAATGGACTCCAAATTCTGACCTTCCACTCCTATTTGAAAATAAAATAGAAATAAGAACAGAACATCAAGTAGAGTGAATATTTACTGTTACAGTTTGAGATGGTGTAAGGTTTCACATTATGACACACTCTTGCAAAGGTCAGTAAAAACAGAAGGTAAAGCAGGTCATTGCACATCTTTGATTCAGTGAAGTCAAGTGAGCTCATATGAGATCTAATGGAGCAGGACTGATCATATTTATGTATGTCAAATGGAGGGTGGTGACGTCATACAGATTTAAGACAAAAAGGCTGTTTCAAAATATTCAAACAGGCTATTTTGTCAAACTGTATCAATATTGGGAGTATGTACAGATAAAATCAAGATGGAGTTGGAGTTGCTTTTCACCTACATTTCTATAATTCCATTTACATTCTAAATATACATTTATGAATAATAACAACATGATTTCATGTTATAATTTTTTTATACAGTAGCTGTTTAAAATTATATATATTTGGCCACTCCATAAGTGGATGACATTTATTCAAAGAGCAGCTTCTTGACCATCATTTAAAAGTAACAAAGGAAAAGTTTTCTCTTTTTGTCAAAGTATTCATTATAACAAAATTAATTACTATATATTTGTTTGTTTGTTTATTTGTTTGTTTGTTTAAGCTTAATAATGTAGACTTATCATTAGATAGTAGACTAACAGACTTACTTTGTATATAATTTCAAAAAACTACATTTATCTGTCTTTAAATGTAATGCAGTAGATGTTGTGGTACAAATTTAAAATTTAATCAGATTTGATTAAAATGATTTATTCATCAAATTAACTTAAAACATTATAACTATTAAACTATGAAAAAAAAATTCCAACAGTTATAACTGCTTGGTAGGCAATAAATATTGTTTTAAGAGATGTTGTGTTCAGTCAGTAGAGCAGTTGCTCCTCCACAGACATGAAAACACTGAGTGTGGTGCTACTAGCATTATTACAGTAAAAGAGATTAATAGGAAATCTCTTTTTTAATAGTCATGAGTTTCATAAGAATAAATCAGTAAATAAACAATACAATGATGACAGTATCAGCAATATCTAGACTGTCTGAAAGATTTAAAAACAATAAAAATAGACTTCACTATCGTGAAATAATGATAAATAATGATATTTTACAACTGGAAAGCAATTTGGTACGTTTTTTATAAAGAAAGTACACTAATGTTTGACTCATTTTTAAGAATATTGTATTTAATCTGCATCTGAAACTGAATCAGTAATTAGAAGTAGCTTACTGAGGATACGTAGCATAAAACTGTGTATTTTTGTGCCGAGTGTTAATGTGGTTTTTGAACAAGGCAGTAACTGCTCTGTGTCACTGTGACTGTCTGGTGCAGTAATACACAGCTGTGTCCTCAGTCTGCATATTCTGGCCTTGCAGAGTCACTGTGTTGCTGGAAGTGTCTCTGGAAACTTGAAATCTACTTTTCAGTTTATCACTGTAATATGTGTCACCATTACTACCTATCTCTCCAACCCATTCCAGAGCTTTTCCTGCAGGTTGTCGTATCCAGTGTGTCCAGTAGCTGCTGTCAGTCAGTGAATATCCAGAGATTTTACAGGACAGTGTCAAAACCTGACCAGGACTTAAGACAAGAGAATCAGTCTGAGTCAGTTCAACACAGTGGACACCTGAGGGGAAAAGAAATATGGCCAGATATAATAGAGATATGACAACATTATGTTTAACCATGAAGTATCTCTACAGAAGCTACGAAGACTTACAGGAAACAGCTGCCAGCAGCAGCAACAACCAGAGAGATGAGGAGATCATGGTTTGAGACGTGTGAAAACGAGCTGCTTCTTCTCATCCTTATACTCAAATTAAGAGGAGGCGGAGGATCATTTGCATACAGTTCTGCATATGCCAGTATGTACAAATGTTCAATATTTTATACACCTGAACGGTTTTGTTCAGTAGGCTTTGACAATCAGTGATCAGTGAACATACCCAACTGTCATCGGGCTGGTGACCTCATATGTTCAAACAACAAGAATTTTGAAATTATGTGGCATTATACAGTGAACTTTAATTTAAATAAGTATTTACTTTAATGAAGAAAAATAATTACTGTAACATTTATGGTTAGAAACCATGTGCACTGTTTAAAAATGTATATTTGTTGATTCACATAGCAGAAGTAATAGTACTGATGACGCTTCAGGAATCTCTAGTCCAGTTACTGTTGTAGCTGAGTATTCCCCACCTGTAAGTCGCTTTGGATAAAAGCGTCTGCTAAATGAATAAATGTAAATGTAAATGTAAATGAATAAAACACAGATAGAGGAATTTTAACTGAGGAAACTTGAAAACAATAAACATACGACTGATACAATATATGGTTTGTCTGTGTTCTTCAAGCAATCTTGGCTATTTTTATAAGGAATATAGTATGAAAATAGTATGATTTCTGCCTCATTCTGTGATATGAAGCCACGTCTGATCGCAAAAAGGTTATTTCAAACACTTGACTATGTTATGAAGTTAATTTGGAGAAAAAGCATGTCAATAAATAATATCTTTGTTGGACAAAAGGTTTGTAAACAGGCTCAAACACACGCAAAACTGCATCGCACACTTGCTACTAGTACAGTTAACGTTATTCATGGCTCAGATCGATTTTTTGTCGCACTGCACAGTTTTGACCAAAACACTTCCAGATTGGAGCTCCCATTTAGCGATATTCTAGTTTCACGTCTGCCTTTAGCATGTCACTCTGCACTGTCGCACACAGAAATGTCAACAACTACACTTTATCGTTATTATCGCGGGAAGACTAATTCTTATCGTGGAGAAAATGTTTATATATAAGAAACCTTTTTAACATGGTGTATGTTAAGTAAACCAGAAAGCCTTTGTTTCCAGATTTCAGATGTGTGTTCAGATCACAAAGATGCACGTCACATTTAAAGAAGTAAGGTGATTTGCATATTCAAATCAGAGAAATGATGATATAAAATGCTAACAAATATTTAGTCCAAATTAAGATTTTTGTGGTTAATGTCTGATCTATATAACCAGAGCATTGTTTTTCTATTGTTAGAGATAATTGCCATTTTGTGCATTGTATTACTTTTAATTTTATGTTCTTTAATGTTGCTTTTCATTGTAATATGAAAGTCAGATATGAATATTATAAAATATGAAATTGCATACAATTATAAATTCACAGTACAGTGTTGAATAGCATAACCTGGAAAGTGTTTAAAACCACTTAAAATCAATTTTGAAAAATTCAGTATAGGCCTATGACTGGATAAATTGAAGTGATAGATTAGTGTCATCTATTGGTGTTTAATCAGGCAGCTCACATCTCTTATAAACCTCCTGGACTCACATCACACAGACAGAATAATCACTTCAGTTCATTGACTGACACAGGTCTGTTGATGAAACCCCAATGCTGATCAAACAGTGCTGGAAACTTTTATCCCACCTCTGAGACAACAGCAAAACAGGGTCAAAACAAGCTCAAGCAAGACACACCTTTATTGACCAACAGACTTTCTAACCTTATGGGATGCAAAGTAATGCAAACAGTTAACAGTTTAATTTTATTCCTATTAAAACAGTTTCTGATTATTATGCATATTTTAGCTACTTATTATGTGTTTATTATTAGGTAACTTGCTTTTCCAAGTGATTAGTTGCATATTAAAGTTTGCTCATAAATATCATCAAATGAATTTCAGCTGTGAATAATGAACATCAGTTAATCAGTTGTGCATACATGATAAATACTGTAATGTCAATATGATGATGTTTTTGTTCAGGGAGTCTGTTGGTGTCTGTCACTGTGTTTCTCTGGCACAATAATACACAGCTGTGTCTTCAGCTTTCATATTCTTTCCTTGCAGTGTTATTGTGTTACTGGAAGTGTCTCTGGTGATAGTGAACTTGCTTTTCAGCGAATCCTTATAGTATAAGTCTCCACCACCCCAGATCAATCCAATCCACTCCAGAGCTTTTCCTGCAGGCTGACAAATCCAGTATGTGTCCTCACTTGTAACTGAATATGAGACTTTACAGTTGATAGTGAGAGTGGCATCAGGACGGACAGTCAGAGACTCAGGCTGAGTGAGTTCATATGAATCGATACCTGTGTCAAAAAAAAAAAAAATAGCAGTCCATAAGAGAGCGTGACATTTCAACACTGTTAACAAGCTTTTTGGCAACAAAATGATGTACCAAACAGAAAGTAGACTAAACTTACAGGATATCACTGCCAGAAGCAACAGTAAAGATGAAGAGATCATGGTTTGTTTCACAGCACAGTTTGAATGAACTGAAGTGATTCTTCACTCTCTCTAGTGATCAGATGAATGTATAAACTGACTCATGTCTGCTGTTTAAATATGCAACAGGACATTTACATAATCATACAGAGCTACTTATCAAATCTACAAAAATATTCATGTTAGGGCTCATATAATTTATTGCTATCATTAGAGACTTTATGACATGTTTCGTTTAGATCGTTTTTTCTAGTGGACATGAAATGATTTTACATATTTTTTTTCTCCATCCTTTCTAATTATTTTGAGGGCTTGATATAACCAATATAATGTATTGGTAAAGAATGTCTGACAGCAACATAAGTAATTCAGAAGCATGTTTCTGCTGTGTCTGCTTCATAACGTTTAAATGCCTCTAATAATGTAGTGCACAATGCTCAAAAATATGATATAATGAAATATGATATAATTCACATGCACGTTTTTATATTCCTATATATGAGGATTTCTTGACTTTTTATTTAAGATGTTTTAGAGCAGAAGTACTTGTGGTTTTTCTCTGTGTTCATTTTTTTGCATCGTAAGACACTGTTGTGTCTTTCATTGTCATATTCTGTCCTTACAGAGTTTTTTTTTTTGCTGCTGTAGGAGTCTCTGGTAACTTAAAAATCTCCTTTTTATCACTGTAAATTGTGTAACCACTACCACAAATCTACACATCAAAGACACATGTTGTGTTGGAGGAGTCAGATATGCCTTTGTGCTGTATAATGTTCAAGCTTTTATGGTGAACTTAACTGCATATCATCGTCAGCAACTTTTTAAAATTATTATTATTACTATTATTATTAATATTATTTTCTGCTGCCACCTGTTGACTCCTAGTAACAAGAGATAAAACAGCCAGTGTGGTTTTTGTTCAGCTGTACAAGACCTTTGTGTCACTGTGATTCTCTTGCACAGAAATACATGGCTGAGTCTTCTGCTGTCAGACCTGATAGTTTCAGATACACCATACTCTTTGAATTATCTCTGGTGATTTCAATTCGACTTTTGAAGGAGTCAGAGTAGTCATTGCCACTGGCATCATAATAAACACGTCCCATCCACACAAGTGGTTTTCCAGCTTGTTGTCTGATCCAGTGCATGTGACAGCAGGCAAAGCTGAACCCGGATCCTCTACAGGACAGAGTCAAAGTTTCTCCAGGCTTTTTCACAACTGTGCTTTCAATGGACTCCATACTTTGACATTTTATACCTAAAAGAAGATTGAATAGACTGATTTAATTTGTAATCTGTTTACTCTAGAACTGATAATAGACATGTAGAAAACTCACGTTGTAGGCTGAATGAGAGCAGCAGTAAACAGAGTGAATTCTTCATCTTGAAAGTGGTGATGTAACACTTCAGATCCAATCAGCAGCACATAAATACTGAACAGACATTCAGGGTTGTTTTGATTTGCATTGGGAGGGTCACAAGGTGCAATCATGACTCAGGGGCCAAACTTTTAAAGAACAAAATGACAAACCATTACAAGTGTTAAAAATGTATTTTATTACTTAAAATTCTGAATATGCGTTTTTTTGTTTACTTTTATATGCCTAATACAGAATTATCTGTACAAAGGATACAAATTAATAAAAACATTTTCTGGATTTTATTTTTGATCTATCTATCTATCTATAGCAAAAACATTTTATTTATTTTTAGATTGCTGATTAAATATAAATATATTAAAAACACTCATTTTTATTGTAATGTTGTTTTTGTACAGGGAGGCTGTTGGTGTCTGTCACTGTGTTTCTCTGGCACAATAATACACAGCTGTGTCTTCAGCTTTCATATTCTTTCCTTGCAGTGTTATTGTGTTACTGGAAGTGTCTCTGGTGATAGTGAATTTGTTTCTCAGTGAATCCTTGTAGAATAACCTTCCATCACTCAAGATCACTCCAATCCACTCCAGAGCTTTTCCTGCAGGCTGACGAATCCAGGCTGAACGCTCACTTGTAACTGAATAGGAGACTTTACAGTTGATAGTGAGAGTGGCATCAGGACGGACAGTCAGAGACTCAGGCTGAGTGAGTTCATATGAATCGATACCTGTTGGGGAAAAAAAAGTACAAGAAATGTAAAAGGGCATTCAGAACAGTGATTTTTAACAATGTAAGAAAATTATGTTAAAAACTAATCTTCCATAAATATCTTACAGTTTACACTTGCAAGAAGCAAGACTAAAACTGCAGAGAACATGGTGTAGTTTTCAGGACAGATTGAAGGAGTAGTTCAACCCTCCCCCTAGTGATCAGATAAAATGGCTCATGTCCACTGGTTAAATATGGACAAAATATTTACATAATCACATACATTAGTTGTTGTTTTTCCTTTAGTTTAATGACGTCAAAACCATAATTAATTAACAAAATCCAGTAGGCTAGGAACATTCAAAATTGCACACTCTCAAAACAAAGGTTTCAAAGGCCATAGAAGAATAATTTTTGGTTCCCCAAAAAACCTTTCAGTGAACAGTTTTTAAAAGAACCTTTTTTGCTTAGTGTGAAGAACATTTTTTTCCATGATAAATGACTTTTTGTGGAATGGAAAGGTTACATGGATGTTAACGTTTCTTTATGGAACCAGTGACGCCAATAAAGAAACGTTATGTTGTGACCCTGAAACATAGTAATTCTTTTAAACTCTGAATGACAATGGAGAGTCTGTTTTCTAATGATATAGGCTATAATTATAATTACTTTATTAAAGTAATTTATTGTGAAAGTTTTTTTTGTTTGTTTGTTGTTTTGTTTTGTTTTTTTTTTGTTTTTTTTTTTGAGAAATTAACAGTTTTAAACTATTATTATTGGGTTAAGTAAAAAAACAAAATGCATACTATAGTGCATATTTAACAATATATTCACAATATTCAGTGATATGTGACCTTCCCTGACGCTCATTTTTTAGCTGTGGATATGGATAAATGTAAATGTAACTTCAGGTGAAGTTCCCAAATAGCTATGGGCTCTGTATTCTATCTCTCGTTCCCTCCTTTTTATGCCACTTTTATTATATGGCACAGTAATACATAGTCTAAAATCACACTTTTTTAAAATTACATATTGCACTATAGATTAAGTTGTATACTTTTCTTACTTATGTAAGTAACTGCCTACTTTACAGCCGTCTTTCTCTGTGGATATTTTTGTGCATGCCTCTTGTTGTTTTGTGTCACTGTGACTCTCGCGCGCAGTAATACACGGCTGTGTCTTCAGTCTGCATGTTCTGGCCTGTTATTGTCACAGTGCTGCTGGACGTGTCTCTGGAGATACTGAACTTGTTCTTTAGTTTTTCACTATAGTCTTTGCCTCCAGTACAACAAACTCTTCCAATCCATTCCAGTCCTCCAGAAGCTTGTCGTATCCAGTGTGTGCAGTAGCTACAGCTAGACAATGAATAGCCTGAGACTTTACAGGAGAGACTCAAAGGTTGACCAGGCTTTAGTTCTTTAGAGTTTGAGTGAGTTCAACACTGTAGACACCTGGAGGAAGAAACATATGAGTTCAAAACAATGTTTCATATGAAAATTAATAACAGCATTATTTCCTGATTCCTGATAGCATACTTGGTGTTGAAGAAAAGAGCAGCAACAGTATCCACACAGTCATGATGTTTAATTTTTGCTGTTAACTGTGCACTACATATGCAGCATAATTAGCCTGTGTATGTGCACATCCATAAATAAAGAGGAGTCATAAAAGATTTGCATCACGGAAATCCTTTCTCTTCACATGCAAAAGCATATTCTGATTTAATATTTAGCTTCACACATTTATAATTATCCCTGCAGACAAGTGCAGCATATTTCATTTAAAAAAAACTGCACTGCACAATCAAAGGCTGCATGTCATTTGAGAGCTAATTCGAGTTAGCTCTCCTTATATATCCTTATCTAGAAACTAAACATAGACCACAGATATGAGGTCATGTATGAGGCTGACATATTCTGCCTTTTTGTTTTTTATGTAGGACAAGTATAAACACAAGCTCGCAACGTTAGGAGCATGACATACTTATCCATAATGCTAATTTTGAGGGTCTAATAAAGAGTTTATCATGCTGTATTTCAGTTTAGTAGCATAAATATAATGTATATTTATAGTTTATATTGTTGGGCTATAAAAAATAAATATTACAAAGTTATTCTCAGGTTTGGTAGAGTGTCTGTGGTTTTGGAAGAGATGATAGTAATTTTAAATCTGCTTTTCAGTATGTCACCTCTACCATACAACCATCCAACGCACTGTAGAACAGCCTGTCCTGTCCTGTCTCAGGAAAAGCAATTTTAATGACCATTTTACATTTTACACATTTTAATGGCAGTAATCATTTTGACAGAGTCATAAGCTAAAGAAGTGCTTAATAGGATGGTAAACATCAAAATCTTATCATCATTTACTCACTCTCACATCCTTGTAAACCTGTATGACTGCAAACATGAAAGGCATTTTGACAATTTTTTTAGCTGTTTTTGTCCATATAATGGGCAATACTACAATAAATAAAAATAGGCTACTAAGACATTTTTAACAATATATTATTTTGTTCACGTTTTAAACCTCTGACTTTCTTTGCGATAAAACAGTAAAGAAGCATGACTGTAAGTACAGATTGCAGACATGTCATCAACAAAAACTGTATTAAATGTCCATTCCAAACCTTAAAACACTATTTAAGTTTTGTTGTAAAACACTAAGGTTTCATTGTAGACCACAGCTGTGGCTTTTCTGCTTATTGGCCCTAATGTAGGTTTCCTGCTCTTTGGACTTTATGTAAGCCGTGTATAAAAATATGCAGGAAGTATTTATCAGACCGTATGAGCCATTTGTGGTACCATCTACCTGTCACTAACCCTGAGGAATAATTCTGTTCATTAAAGTCAGACAATGGAAGATTTTCAGTTTGAAATTCCAGAAATTGAAGTTCCAGAAATTGAAGTTGCAGAACGAGACTTTTGTGATGTGGAGATGGAAATGGACTGTGATTATGAATTAGAGATGGAGGATGATAATGCGGAGGGCATCGAAGATGAAGAATCCGAGAATAAAAGACCTCGTCCAAAAGCTGGAAATCCAAAACGCCAAATCCAGTACAACCGCCAGATGCAGCAGAATCGTCAAATCCAGCACAACCGTCAAGGACCTCGCAAAGTCCAAGTAAAAGTGAAAGACTACTTACGTCTCTCTGTGTTGACCGTTACCTTCTGCAACTGCCTGTTCCTGGGTACAGCTGCATTGATTTACTCCTTAAAGGTAAGGAATTAGCAACTAACATTATAAGCAATGGCTCAGGTCAAACCTGACTCAGAAACTTTTGACTTTTGACTTTTCAATTCAAAGAGCCAAATATTTGCCATATATTATCATCAAATGGCAGTTAGATATCATGAAAGAAAAAAAAAGTTTGTGTTTTTATATTCACAGGCAATAAACAGAAAAAGTAAGAGAGATGTCATAGGAGCAAAGAAATTCAGCCACCGTGCTTGGGCTGCCAATATTTGTGCCGTCATTACAACCATCATCACCATAATTGTTGCTTCTGTTGCCATTGTAATTGTTAAGATTGGAAGATGTTATGTCATTTAAATTTTCAGATCATTACAATCAAACATCAACAACAAAACATGTAGCTCTGGCTGTACAATACAATGATGTAATCTACGTTCATCTTCATTAGTTTAGTATCAAAATGTTTTCTTTTTTTTGTTACTGTTTGATGCTTATTAATAAACATTACCTTCAGTTGTACATCTTTGTCTTTTCATTGGATGTTTGGTAAGAGAAGTATACTGACATTTTACACATAGAATATTGTATAGTTATGCACGTAACAAACACATATATGCACATTATAGCATATAATATACACACACGCATACACATACATGCGTTTTCAGGCAGTAAAAAGAGCAAAACTAATAAATTATGAATGAGAATGTTTGTGAAGTAAAAAGGATGAATAGAAATAAAAATGATTATTAATAGATCTTGCACTGTAAAAAGTGATTAGTTGACTTAACTTAAAAATTGAGGAAACCCATTGCCTTAAAATTATTAAGTAAATAATAATTTTACAAAATAAGTTTAGTGAACTGTCAAGTTTTAATGTGGTTTTTGAACAAGGCAGTAACTGCTCTGTGTCACTGTGATTATCTGGCACAGTAATACACAGCTGTGTCCTCAGTCTGCATATTCTGTCCTCGTAGAGTCACTGTGTTGCTGGAAGTGTCTCTGGAAACTTGAAATCTACTTTTCAGTTTATCACTGTAATATGTGTTACCATCACTACATATGAATCCAACCCATTCCAAGGTTTTTCCTGCAGGCTGACGAATGAAGCCACTGCAGTAGCTGCTGTCAGTCAGTGAATATCCAGAGACTTTACAGGGCAGTGTCAAAACCTGACCAGGACTTAAGACAAGAGAATCAGTCTGGGTCAGTTCAACACAGTGGACACCTGAGGGGGAAAAATATGGCCAGATATGTTAGAGATATGACAATATTATGTATAACCATGAGTGTTTTTAATATGAAGTATCTCTATAGAAGCTATAAAGACTTACGAGAAACAGCTGCCAGCAGCAGCAACAACCAGAGAGATGAGGAGATCATGGTTTGAGATGTGTGAAAACAAGTTGCTTGTTTTCATCTTAATACTCAAATAAAGAGGAGGAGGAGGAAAATTTGCATACAGTTCTGTATATGCAACCCAGTAAATGAGTATCTACATTTTTGTTTTTGTTTTAACATCTCTTTCAGAAGGACAGGAATGGATCTGTGACATTAACAATAGAGCACATTTAACTAGATTTTTTTCTTTCATTCACATTCACTTAAGGTCATTCATGACATATGTATCAGCAATCATGGCTTTTAAATTTATAAACAATTTATAATATTATATCTATCAAAGTATGAAGATACCAAAATTTGTAACTATTTGGTAGGCAGTAAGTGTTTACTTAAAAAGATGTTGTGTTCAGTGAGTAGAGCAGCTGCTCCTCGACAGTAACAGACACTTTAATACACACTGGAAAAGAGAGTGTGGTATTATTAGCATTATTGTAGTAAAAGAGATCAATAAGACATTTTTTTTTCGTATGAGCTTCATAAGAATAAATTTGTAAATAAACAGTACAATGATGACAGTATCAGTAATAATATCTAGACTGCCTGAAAGATTTGAAATGTGTAAATGATAAAAATAGCCTTCACTATCATTAAATAATCAATCATGGCTTTTAAATTAGCTTATATTCCAGGTAAATCCATGTAAAAATGGGCCAGTTTATCATCCATTAGGATAAAATGTCTTTGGTCTGTTTCTTTGGATCAGAGTTATGCTGTGCTGCAGCGCCATCTTCAGTTTTTCTTTTCTTTTTTTTCCCAGAAATGTTTTTGTACAGCTCTGTGCATGTTTGCATCATTGTGTTCATCCTGCACAGTAATATACAGCTGTATCTTCTGTTGTCAGACCAGAGAGTTTCAGATACACCATGCTGTTTGAATTATCTCTAGTGATCTCTGTTCGTCCCTCCACACTTTTAGCATACACTGTTTTACTGGCGTCATTCCCGATAACCCCTATCCAGATGAATGTTTGTCCTGTTGTCTGTCTGATCCAGTTCATGGCATTTGTTCCAAAACTAAAACCAGATCCTTTACATGAGAGATTCAAAGTTTCTCCAGGTTTTTTGGTGACAGGACTTGATGGGATGGACTCCAGGCTCTGACCATTAACACCTAAAACAACGTCTAGGTTACGTACGTAACCCTCGTTCCCTGAAGGAGGGAACGGAGACGTTACATATGGGAACTCGCTTAAGAGTCCAATCATCTCCAAGCCTTATTCAAAAGGCCAATGAACATTCATGAACATTGGCGAGTGGTATTTGCATGCCGTGCCACTCCCCCGTACATACGGGTATATAAGATGGCGGCGTGCAACCACTCATTCAGGCTTTTGCTGAGGAGCCGAGCTGCAGCCCGGCGTCAGCGCGACGTCAGGTCGTGGCAGGGGATGTAACGTTCCCCTTCAGTCGTTTCACTACGACGTTACATATGGGAACAGACCCATGGAACAGGCCACGAACCAGACGTCACGTTACGCAACACACCGCGTGCCGACAGGCGGACGTGTCCGCAGACGGATATGAGCGTAACCTTCCCAACGCCCTGGGGGCCAATAGGGGGCCCCACAGGGATGCCAGTTGTACTGAAGCAGGAGTTGGGGGGGCGGAGCACATGAAATCTCTACATGTGGAACACAAGAAATTCAATATATCCATAGATTTTAGGGATATATGAGGGAAACATCGGCCTTCTGGCTGACCGTGGAAAAATACTGAAACATGTTGCCACAACCTGCTGGGCGAAGGAGACCCAACCGGAGCACAGACAAGCACTACTCCGCACTAGGCCTGACTGCGGGGCATGGAGGACCCAGGTTCGCCGGAGGGAACAACTGAGGGAAATAGCGCACGGATCCATTAGGAATGGCGCAGCAAGCCGACACCAGCCGGACTCCCGCTCGCCTGTGATGTCTATGTTAAGACACGGGAGGATACGGCCTCTACGCGAAGGTTGTAGAACCTGGCGAAGGTATTAGGTGTCACCCAACCCGCAGCTCTACAGATATCTGCTAGTGAGGCGCCATGAGCCAACGCATAGGATGAGGCAACACTCCGTGTGGAGTGGGCACGAACACCTAAGGGGCATGGCTCTCCCTGGTTTTGGTACGACAGGGAGATGGCATCTACCACCCAATGGGCCAACCTCTGTTTGGAGACAGCATTCCCTTTCTGCTGACCTCCAAAGCAGACGAAGAGCTGCTCGGTGCGTCTGAAGTGCCGAGTGCGGTCCACGTATATACGCAGAGCGCGAACTGGACACAGCAGCGCAGAGGCTGGGTCTGCCTCCTCCAGGGGCAGAGCTTGCAGGTTCACCACCTGATCGCGGAAAGGCGTGGTGGGAACCTTGGGCACATAACCAGGCCGGGGTCTCAGGATGACGTGAGAATCGCCGGGCCCGAATTCTAGGCACGCTTCGTCGACAGAGAAAGCTTGTAGGTCCCCTACCCTCTTGATGGAGGCCAGTGCAGTCAGGAGCGCTGTCTTAAGTGACAGATATTTTAGCTCAACCGACGCAAGTGGCTCAAATGGGGCCGCCCGCAGGCCCTGGAGGGCGACGGAGAGGTCCCAAGAGGGTATGGGGTGCGGCCTGAGGGGATTAACCCTTCTCGCACCCCTCAGGAACCTCACGATGAGTTGGTGCTTACCTAGGGATGTTCCATCCACTGCATCGTGGTACGCTGCAATGGCAGCAACGTACACTTTGAGAGTTGAAGGGGACAGCCTGCGCTCCAACTTTTCCTGCAGGAAGGAAAGCACTACTGCAATCGTACATCTCTGTGGGTCCTCCCCGCGAGAGGAACACCAGTCGACGAACAGACCCCATCTCAGCGCATAAGCCTGCCTTGTGGAGGGGGCTCTGGACTGAGTGATAGTTTCTATCACGGCCTGTGGAAGGCCGGAGAGGTCTGACGCGTCCCGTCCAGGAACCAGACGTGCAGGTTCCACAGGTCGGGGCGCGGGTGCCAAATTGTGCCCATCCCCTGAGAAAGAAGGTCTCTCCTCAAGGGGATTTTCCAGGGAGGGGCTGCCGCGAGGGAAATGAGTTCTGGAAACCAGGTCCGGGTGGGCCAGTATGGCGCAACCAGCAGAACCTGCTCCTCGTCCTCCCTGATCTTGCACAGTGTCTGTGCAAGGAGGCTCACTGGGGGAAAGGCGTACTTGGGCCCCGGAGGCCAGCTGTGTGCCAGTGCGTCCCTGCCGAGGCTGTTGGGAGCCTCGTTGAGGGAGTAGAACCGCTGGCAGTGGGAGGATTCGGGGGAAGCAAACAGATCTATCTGGGCCTCCCCGAAATGGCTCCAAATCAGCTGGACTGTCTCGGGGTGGAGTCGCCATTCTCCAGGATGGGTGGACTGCCGTGAGAGCTGGTCGGCTGCACGGTTGAGTTCTCCTGGAATGTGAACGGCACGTAGCGATTTCAGCCACGTTTGACTCCATAGGAGCAGATGGCGGGCGAGTTGTGACATGCGACGGGAGCGTAGACCACCCTGACGGTTGATGTAGGCTACAGTCGCTGTGCTGTCGGTGCGAACAAGCACGTGCTTGTGACGCAACGTCGGTCGGAAGCGACGAAGGGCCAGAAGCACAGCCAACAACTCTAGGCAATTGATATGCCATTGCAGTCGAGGTCCTGTCCAGGAGCCCGATGCTGCTTGCCCGTTGCATACAGCACCCCAACCCGTGGAAGAGGCATCCGTGTATACCACAAGATGCCTGGAGACTTGTCCCAGGGGGACTCTGGCCTGAAGGAAGGCCGGGTCTGACCACGGGCTGAACAGGCGGCGACACTGCGGGGAAACGCCAATCCGGAGTGTGCCACGGTGCCATGCCCATCTCGGGACTCGATCGTGTAACCAGCGCTGAAGCAGTCTCATATGAAGCAGGCCGAGCGGCGTCACTGCGGCTGCGGCTGCCATATGCCCCAGGAGCCTCTGAAATGTTTTGAGAGGGACCGCTGTTTTGTGTCTGAATGACTCCAAACACTTCAGCACTGACTGCGCGCGCTCGTTGGTGAGGCGGGCTGTCATACTGACCGAGTCCAGCTCCACACCGAGAAAAGAGATCCTCTGCACTGGGGAGAGTTTGCTCTTCTCTCGGTTGACCTGAAGGCCCAGATGGCTGAGGTGCCGGAGCACCAAGTCCCTCTGTTCGCACAACAGATCTCGCGAGTGAGCTATGAGAAGCCAGTCGTCGAGATAGTTGAGGATGCGAATGCCCGTCTGCCAAAGAGGGGACAGGGCAGCCTCCGCGACTTTCGTAAAGACGCGGGGAGAGAGGGAGAGGCCAAATGGAAGCACTTTGTACTGATACGCTCGACCCTCGAAAGCAAACCGTAGGAAGGGTCTGTGTCGAGGCAGGACCGAGACGTGAAAGTACGCGTCCTTCAGGTCGATGGCTGCAACCCAATCCTGGGGACGAATGCATGTTAGGATGCGCTTCGTCGTGAGCATCTTGAACGGCAGCCTGAGAAGGGACCGATTCAGAGCTAGAAGATCCAGGATGGGTCTTAACCCACCGCTCTTTTTGGGCACGATGAAGTAAGGACTGTAAAACCCTGACTTCATCTCGGCTGGAGGGACAGGCTCGATTGCGTCCTTCGCCAGTAGGACTGCAACCCCCGCACGAAGCACAGCAGCATGTGTGTCCGAATGGACAGAAGTGGAAAGGACGCCTCTGTACCTGGGCGGACGCCTGGCGAACTGAATCGCATAGCCGAGACGTACCGTCCGAATCAACCACCGCGAGGGGCTGGGAAGCTGAAGCCAGGCTCCCAGCCTGGTCGCCAGGGGTATCAAAGGGACGTTGACCGACGTGACCGCAGTGGGGCAGCCTGGGGGGGGGAAGGGGAAGGGACTGATCCCAGAAGGAAGAACGTCCTGGAGAAAAGTCAGACTGCACTGGGCAGCGCTTACCTTCTTCCCTGGTTCCCGCGCTGGCGACATCAGGCTCCGAGTCCGAATCCGAGGAGACACTTCTTGGGCGCTGCTCAAAGATGGAACTCGGGGCCTGAACCCCGGAGGTGAGAGAATTGACTCTTTCTGTGACAGCTCCCGGCCCTCCACCGGGAGTGGGGACGTTGATGTTGTTATCCCCCAAAGAGCGATTCCCTCCACCTCCAGGTTGCCCGTGTCAGGGACGCTTCGCAGATCTTTTGCGGGTGACCGGCCCCTGAGACGCGGGCGGCGCCGCTCTCCCACGGCCAGCTCGACGTCGGGCTGCCAATCTGGTGTCATGTACCTTAGCAGGGGACGGAGCTGGTTGTTTGGAAGCCGCGGGAGGGCGCCCTCGGCGACGAGCAGGCGGAGGTTGGGGCCCTGCGGACGTGGTTGGAATGTCGCGGCGGGGCAGGATGTGTTTAATCGCCTCCGTCTGCTTTTGAACCGCCGAGAACTGCTGGGCAAAGTCCTCGACGGTGTCGCCGAATAGGCCGCCCTGGGAGATAGGAGCGTCGAGAAACCGTGATTTGTCGACATCTGCCATCTGGGCCAGGGTCAGCCATAGATGTCGCTCCTGGACCACTATGGTGGACATCAACTGACCAAGGGAACGCGCCGTCACCTTCGTAGTCAGTGGCGGCGCGGAGTTCCTCCATTGCACCCTGGTCAGAACCCCTCTCGTGCAGGTGTTTCAACACCTTGGCCTGGTACACCTGTAAGGTGGCCATGGCGTGCAAGGCGGTGGCAGCCTGTCCAGCGGCGCGGTAAGTCCGGCCCGCGAGAGCGGACGAGAACTCACACGCCCTGGAGGGGAGATGGGGCCGATCCCGCCAGGTGGCAGCGCCGGGCGGGCATAAATGCACCGCGACAGCGCGCTCGACCTGAGGGACCGCCTCATAACCCCGGGTTGCACCGCCGTCGAGAGAGGCGAGGGGAGAGGAGCTGGGACGTGGACGAGAAGAGTGCGGGGCTCGCCAAGTCCTCACCAGCTCCTCATGCACCTCCGGGAAGAAAGGCACTGGGGGAGAGCGCGGCGGTGCCGCGGGAGCCCTCCCCAGAAACCAATCATCCAGCCTAGAGGGATCGGCCGGAGGTGTTTTGGGCACCTCCAGACCGATCTCCTTGGCGGCTCGGAGGAGCATAGCCGACAGTTCAGCATCCGTCTCAGACGGGGCGGCAACCGCAGAGGGGTACCGACCCGCCGAGTCGTCAGCCTCATCGTCAGACTCTCCCTCTGATGCTGCAGCAGACATCTCGATCTCCTGGGGAGCGCCAAAGGAGATACCCAGCCCGCTGTACGGGGAGGTATACTGCTCTGGCAGCTCAACGGGACTGCGCGGTGACGCAGAAGTCCGCGGGGCTTTGGGGGCCGACGGAACATTCTGCACAGTCACCTGAATGTCCCCCAAGTGCCTCATCGCGGCTTTTATTTATTTATTTATTTATTTATTTTTTTTTACCGCGGGAAGACAACAAGGGGTGCCTACTCATGAATGAGCGGCGGGACTTTAACGCAGCCATGGACATACGTTCGCAATGAACGCACGTACCATCCGTGAACGCTGCCTCAGCGTGCTCTCGGCCCAGGCACGTGAGACAGCGATCATGTCCGTCCCAAGAGGCGAGGAAACTACCGCACCCGGAAGCGCACGGCCGGAGATACATACCGGGAAGATGTCCTCGACAGCCGCGAGAAATTCACTCTTTTGAAATCCCGGTCCGCCCAGGGAGAAACCGCGGCACAACTGTGCTCTCAAACGGGCGGGGCTCGCTGGAGTGCGGGAGGCTTGAATGCCGTGAAAACGGCAGCCCGCAGGATTAGGCTGGCGGCTGCCGAACGCTCTTTTAGATGAAGCTCTTTTAGTAGCTCGGCAGCACGCCAGCAGAGAGAGTGTGAACTCAGGAACTCTTTTTTTTTTTAAATGGCTCAGAAGACGAGGCTCCAAAAGCAAAAGTCTGAATGAGTGGTTGCACGCCGCCATCTTATATACCCGTATGTACGGGGGAGTGGCACGGCATGCAAATACCACTCGCCAATGTTCATGAATGTTCATTGGCCTTTTGAATAAGGCTTGGAGATGATTGGACTCTTAAGCGAGTTCCCATATGTAACGTCGTAGTGAAACGACTGAAGGGGAACTGAAAGATATAATGACCCATCAGCATTATCATATACAGTCCATCCATTAATGAAATCTGAAGCTGGAAAATAAATATGAATACAAAAAACAGATTGCATACATACTAGTAAAGCACATCAAGAGAAAAAAGGGGACTGAAATGTGAGCCATTTCAAATGATACAGGATGTTCAACTACAATGACACTGAATGCTGCTGGTAGAAATACTGTATGTAATGTCATTTACATTTGGGTGGAGTTTTAAAATCTAATATAACATTAAGATTTATGGGACTGGTGAGTGGCTACAAACTGAATATTTTCCACTAGTTCTGTGGCTTTTAAGAATCTGTAAATTATTTTGGCCCTTTCAGTAACACTCATCCAATGATTATACATCCATTTGTCATCATGACGCTTTCATATTTTTTTAAAGTGTTTATTTTCTTTATATTGGTACAAATGATGCATTACTTGGTGATAAATGATGTTTTACTTCATTATAAGGCTTTTTTATAGAATTTTGTTGTGCAAGCTGAATTAATGTCTATAATGTCATTATGACATTTGAAAACCTTTTGTGTTTCTGTGAAAATCAGACTGTTAAGGAAAACAATCTGAAAAATTTTAATTTGTAATATGATGATGATGTTTTTGTACAGGGAGTCTGTTGGCGTCTGTCACCGTGTTTCTTTGGCACAATAATACACAGCTGTGTCTTCAGCTTTCATATTCTTTCCTTGCAGTGTTATTGTGTTACTGGAAGTGTCTCTGGTGATACTGAACTTGCTTTTCAGTGAATCCTTGTAGGCTACGTTTCCATCACTCCAGATCACTCCAATCCACTCCAGAGCTTTTCCTGCAGGCTGACGAATCCAGCCTGTATGCCAACTTGTAACTGAATATGAGACTTTACAGTTGATAGTGAGAGTGGCATCAGGACGGACAGTCAGAGACTCAGGCTGAGTGAGTTCATATGAATCAATACCTGTATCAAATCAAATAATACCTGTTAATAAGAAAGCATGACATTTAAAACATGACTTTTACCAACAAAATTACATATAATACAGAAAGTAAACTAAACTTACAGGATATCACTGCCAGAAGCAACACTAAAGATGAAGAGATCATGGTTTGTTTCACAGCACAGTTTGAATGAACTGAAGTGATTCTTCACTCCCTCTAGTGATCAGATGAATGTATAAACTGACTCATGTCTGCTGTTTAAATATGCAACAGGACATTTACATAATCATACAAAGCTACTAATCAAATCTACATGCTACAAAAATATTCATGTTAGAGTTTATATCATTTATTGCTCTCATTAGAGATGACATGTTCTGTTTAGATATTTTTCTCTTGTGGACATGAATGGATTATACATTTTCTTCTCAATTTTTTTAAGGTCTTGATATAACTAAGGTAAATCTTGGTCAATATGGGCCAGTATATCATTAATTAGGATAAGATGTCTTTTGTCTGTTCCTTTGGATCAGAGTTGTACTGTGCTTCAGCACCATCTGCTGTTTTTTATTTTTTTTTTATCTTATTTTCCTCACTTGCATGTTTTTGTACAGCTCCATGCTTTTTTGCATCATGTGTGTTTCTTGCACAGTAATATACAGCTGTATCTTCTGTTGTCAGACCAGAGAGTTTCAGATACACCATGCTGTTTGAATTATCTCTAGTGATCTCTATTCGTCCCTCCACACTTTTAGCATAAGCTGTTTTACTGGCGTCATTCCAGATAGTACCAGTCCAGTTCAGTGCTTTCCCTGCTGGCTGTCTGATCCAGTGCATGCCATGCTGTCCAAAATTAAATCCAGATCCTTTACATGAGAGATTCAAAGTTTCTCCAGACTTTTTTGTGACTGGACTTGATGGGACGGACTCCAGCTTCTGGCCATTAACACCTAAAACAAAAGGTTATATTGGCTTGTCAGCATTATCATATACAGTACATCTATTAATCCATTAATAAAATCTGAAGCTAAAATTAAATAATTAATACACAGACAAATAGATTGTCTATACATACTAGTAAAGCACATCAGGAGAAAAAAGAAGAAGGAAATGTGAGCCATTTCATATGATGCAGGAAGATCAACTGCTACAATGTCACTGAACACTGGTAGAAATACTGTAATGTCATTTACATTTGGGTGGAGCGTTAAAATCTAATGTACAAAATATGCCACGATTGGTGAGACATAGAATTTCATAGAATTTTTTTGTAATTTAATTTCCATTGAAAGTAAAATTATCTTTTTTTTTACCCTTATATCAGTCTGGTTTTTTAATCTTTTCAACCATACCTTCTATATTTTTTTTCTATTTTAACAATTTCAGTAGTACTAGGACTTTTTACTGTACCTTGACCTCTTCAGTAATTTTAATGTGCTGTTCAATCTTTATACATTATATATCCAATATTATTTATACATCCAATTATTATGATGTTGCATATGAAGCAATGTTGTGTTTCTGGCTACTACTGTTAACCCTCTGGGTTCTGAGGGTGTTTTGGCACCCTGTAGAATTTATGACATGCCCTGACATTTGTGCTTTTTTTTTCATTATCTTAAAAACATATTAAAAGCTAAAGTCTGATTACATTGTAATCAGCACAAACTGGGCTACAATAATATGCAAGCAACATTAATGTACTTGTTTGCGCTTTTGAGAAAACATTTATGCGTGGTTAGTAAAAAACTAAAATTTTTAAGTCACTGAAATAAGGCTATGAAACACATTCAGAACATTCATGCACAAGACTTTTGAGAACTGGATGTGGTAGTCTAGAGTTTTTTCTACAAAATGATGTGAAAATCATCTCGTTCAGTCGCTCACAAAAACAACAAGATGACCTATAAATCTTATCTTTCACATATTGTAAACAAGTAGCAAATAATCAGATGATCAGATGAATGTATAAACTGACTCATGCCTGCTGTTTAAAAATGCAACAGGACATTTACATAATCATACAGAGCTGTTAATGAATAAATCATTTATCGCTTATATCAGAACATTTAATGCATTAAATTGAGAAATGTTGACTAGCTGAAAAAATGTTACTTTCTTCTATTTTATTTTACTTTGATTAAAATGAATTACAAGTAATAATGTTTTTTATGGTTTTAGTTTTAGTTGACTGTAATAACACTGATTCTGAAAGTATGGTTCTGTTGGACCTACATCAGAAAGACTATAAATTATTCAGTTATGTTAGCAATATGTTTTATGTTGTATTAATCATTCAACATCCCTGATCTGCTAAAATCTGTTTTTCATGAAGGCAGAGAGTGCCCTCTATTGTAATATCAGCAGTATTCTCATCAAAAAGTAATACTTTTGACTTTAACTTTCACTTTATAACTGACTATACATAGCAAACACTTACATGTAATCTAAAAATGTCCTTCATGTCATGTGGTAACTTCTAATGAATTGGTTATATTCAAGTCAAAAATATTATTTAAACTGATTAAACCAAACTGATAGTACATTTAGGTTACATCAACAATGGAAATCATTTCTCAGAAATTTGTTGGACTGTAAAACACTGACGTAAGTAAGAGTCAGTTTCATATTTTTACAGTGTGTATGGGGGACTTTTTATTGCTTGTTTCATTCAAGATGTTTTTGAGCAGAACTGCTTGTGTTTTTTATCACTGTGTTTTCTCTCTCTGGCGCAGTAATACACAGCTGTGTCCTCAGTCTGCATATTCTGTCCTCGCAGAGTCACTGTGCTGCTGGAAGTGTCTCTTGTAATTTGAAATCTACTTTTCAGTTTATCACTGTAATATGTGTCACCATTACTACCTATCTCTCCAACCCATTCCAGAGCTTTTCCTGCAGGTTGTCGTATCCAGTGAGTCCAATAGCTGCTGTCAGTCACTGAATATCCAGAGATTTTACAGGGCAGTGTCAAAACCTGACCAGGACTTAAGACAAGAGAATCAGTCTGGGTCAGTTCAACACAGTGGACACCTGAGGGGAAAATATAGAGAGATATGACAACATTATGTATAACCATGAGTGTTTGTACTATGAAGTAACTCTATAAAAGCTATAAAGACTTACGAGAAACAGCTGCCAGCAGCAGCAACAACCAGAGAGATGAGGAGATCATGATTGGAGATGTGTGAAAACAAGCTGCTTCTTTTCATCTTAATACTCAAATAAAGAGGAGGAGGAGAGATATTTGCATACAGTTCTGCATATGTCAGTATGTACAAATGTTCAATATTTTATACACCTGAACGGTTTTGTCAAGTCTGTGAATTTTCTAAGTAGCTACTTTGACAATGTCATTAACTGTCAGTAAATATATCCAACTGTCATCGGAGCTTGTGACCTCATGTTCAAACAACAAGAATTCTGAGATTATGTGGCATTATACAGTGAACTTTATTTTATACAAGCTGCTTCTTTTCATCTTAATACTTAAATAAAGAGGAGGAGGATGATCATTTGCATACAGCTCTGCATACGTCAGTATGTACAAATGTTCAATATTTTATACACCTGAACGGTTTTGTCAAGTCTGTGAATTTTATAATTTTTTGTATATTTGTTGATTCACTGTGAGAGTGATTTCATGCTTTCAAAAGAAATAAAGATGATCATTACATGTTTGATCACTTAAATTATACAGCATTATTCCATTATTTGAATTTGATTTGTCTATTTTTTGTGTATTTTCTCGTTACAGAGTGAGTCTGCAAATTAATTGGTGGGGATTTTGCATTGACTCTTTCTGAAATCATTACGCCAGTAGGTGACTGTGTTTATGAGTGAATCAGTGAGTAATTCATCAAACCAATTCCTTCAGACACTCAAATTCATTCAGGATTCAGTTAGGTCATGATCCTCTACAGGTTAAAAAATTCAGAATCAGAATTAGCTTTATTCGCCAAGTGTGCGCAAACACACAAGGAATTTGTTGTTTTTTTAAGGTGCTCCTGGTATATACATACATATCTGACATGAAAATGGCCAGATCACAGCATTTCGTACTTCGTGTGCATAAGAATAGCTCTTTAAGCACATAGAGGTAGTGTTGTATTGGAAACACTTGAAATTTAACATTGCATATTTTAATTGCAACCTAACAATGTTGGAAAGTTCATTATAATTTAATATTTCCATGTAATGCAGTGCAGCTGATTAGTCAATATTCATCATCTGTATGTGAATGAGGAAGTAGTTTTTGTATTGCTTTGACACTGAATTCATTCACAGTGACTCTTTAGCACAGTAATACACAGCAGTGTCTTCAGTCTTGAGGCTGTTCATCTGTAGGTACAGTTGACTGCTGGAATCAGCTCTGGACACTGTGAACCTGCCCTGAACTGACTGGGAATAGGAGATCGGAGAACTGGATGTGCCAATAGTTGCAACCCATTCCAGTCCTTTTCCAGGGCTCTGTCTGATCCAGCTCAGAGCGAGTCCACTGAAAGTAACTCCAGTTATTGTACATGTAAGTCTGTGAGATTCTCCTGGTTTTTTAACCACTGCATCAGACTGAGTGAATGTCTGACATTCAATACCTGTGGAAAAAGAAACAATATTACATGTAATGAAGTATAATCTTACATTTTTGCACTGTTGTTGTTTATGTAGTGACTTACATGGTAAAACTGTTAGAATTACAAATATAAAAAATATTTTCAACATGGTGTATGTTAAGTTTAAACCAGAAAGATAGTCTTTGTTTCCAGATTTCAGATGTCTGTTCAGATCACAAAGATGCACGTCACATTTAAAGAAGTAAGGTGATTTGCATATTCAAATCAGAGAACTGATGATATAAAATGCTGACACATGTTTAGTCCAGATTAAGATTTTTGTGGTTAATGTCTGATCTATATTTCTATATTCCTTTCATCAGAAACTTTATGACATGTTTTGTTTAGATCTTTTTCTCTAGGACATGAATCGATTTCATATCATTTCTAATTCTTTTTGATGGCACTTAAATATATATATATATATATATATATATATATATATTTATAAAGTATTTAAAGTATTTTTTTACTTTTTATCCAAGATGTCTTAATGGTGAACTGCTTGTGGGTTATTACTCATTGAGCTTTTATCGTGAACTTCACTGCATACCATCACCAGTGATGTTATATCATCTCATTAGTCCACACTTAATAGTTTTTTTATTCTCTGCTGCCACCTGTTGACTTCTAGTAACAAGAGATAAAACAGCCAGTGTGGTTTTTGTTCAGATGTACAAGACCTTTGTGTCACTGTGCTTGTTTTGCACAGAAATACATGGCTGAGTCTTCTGCTGTCAGGCCTGATAGTTTCAGATACACCATACTCTTTGAATTATCTCTGGTGATTTCAGTTCGACCTTTGAAGGAGTCAGAGTAGTCATTGCCACTGGCATCATAATAAACACGTCCCATCCACACAAGTGGTTTTCCAGCTTGTTGTCTGATCCAGTGCATGTTACAGCAGCCAAAGCTGAACCCGGATCCTCTACAGGACAGAGTCAGAGTTTCTCCAGGCTTTTTCACAACTGTGCTTTCAATGGACTCCATACTTTGACATTTTATACCTAAAAAGAAAATTGAAAAGTCTGATTTAATTTGTAGTCTGTTTACTCTAGAACTGATAATAGACATGTAGAAAACTCACGTTGTAGGCTGAATGAGAGCAGCAGTAAACAGAGTGAATTCTTCATCTTGAAAGTGGTGATGTAACACTTCAGATCCAATCAGCAGCACATAAATACTGAACAGACATTCAGGGTTGTTTTGATTTGCATTGGAGGGTCACAAGGTGGAATAATGACTCAGGGGCCAAACTTTTAAAGGAACAACTAAAATAGGCTCATTTTCCAACTAGAGTTAAACAGTTGAGTTTTACCGTTTTCGAATCCATTCAGCTGATCTCCGGGTCTGGCGGTAGCACTTTTAGCATAGCCTAGCATAGATCGTTGAATCCGATTAGACCATTAGCGTCTCACTCAAAAATGACCAAAGAGTTTCTATATTTTTCCTATTTAAAACTTGACTCTTCTGTAGTTACATCGTGTACAAAGACAGACAAAAAATGAAAAGTTTTCTGGGTCGATATGGCTAGGAACTATACTCTCATTTTGGCGTAATAACCAAGGAACTTTGCTGCCGTACCATGAGTGCAGGAGGTGTCATGATATTACACAGCCGTCAACTCTGCCTGCTGCAACTCTGCATCTACACAAACTTAGTGCCGGTCACTTTCAGGTGCTGTGTAATGTCATTGCGCCTGTTGCACACATGGTACAGCAGCAAAGTTCATTGATTATTACGCTGGAATGAGAGTATAGTTCCTAGTCATATCAGCCTAGAAAATCACAACTTTTGATTTTCCGTCAGTCTTAGTACACAATGTAACTACAGAAGAGTCAAGTTTTAAATAGGAAAAATATAGTCATTATATATGGTCATTTTTGAGCGATTTGCTAACGGTCTAATCAGATTCAATGATCTATGCTAAGCCATGCTAAAAGTGCAAGACCGCAAGACCCGGAGATCGGTTGAATGGATTCGAAAACGGTAAAACTTCAACTCTAGGGGAGTTGAACAATGAGCTTATTTTCAAAAAAAGTGGAGTGTTCTTTTAAAGAACAAAATGACAAACAATTACAAGTGTTACAAATTTATTTTATTACTTAAAATTCTGAATATGCATCTTTTTGTTTACTTTTATAGGAGTAATACAGACTTATCTGTACATAGGATACCAATTAATAAAAACATTTTCTGGATTTTATTTTTGATCTATCTATCTATCTATATGTCTGTCTGTCTGTCTGTCTGGCAAAACATTTTATTTATTTTTAGATTGCTGATTAAACATTATAAATATATTAAAAACATATTTTTATTGTAATGTTGTTTTTGTACAGGGAGGCTGTTGGTGTCTGTCACTGTGATTCTCTGGCACAATAATACACAGCTGTGTCTTCAGCTTTCATATTCTTTCCTTGCAGTGTTATTGTGTTACTGGAAGTGTCTCTGGTGATACTGAACTTGCTTTTCAGTGAATCCTTGTAGTATAAGCCTCCATTATTCCAGATCACTCCAATCCACCCCAGAGCTTTTCCTGCAGGCTGACGAATCCAGGCTGTATCCTCACTTGTAACTGAATATGAGACTTTACAGTTGATAGTGAGAGTGGCATCAGGACGGACAGTCAGAGACTCAGGCTGAGTGAGTTCATATGAATCAATACCTGTATCAAATCAAATAATACCAGTTAATAAGAAAGCATGACTTTTAAAAACTGTTAACATGACTTTTACCAACAAAATTACATATAATACAGAAAGTAAACTAAACTTACAGGATATCACTGCCAAAAGCAACAGTAAAGATGAAGAGATCATGGTTTGTTTCACAGCACAGTTTGAATGAACTGAAGTGATTCTTCACTCCCTCTAGTGATCAGATGAATGTATAAACTGACTCATGTCTGCTGTTTAAATATGCAACAGGACATTTACATAATCATACAGAGCTACTAATCAAATCTACATGCTACAAAAAATATTCATGTTAGGGTTCATTATTTATTGCTCTTATTAGAGACTTCATGACATATTTTGTTTAGATATTGTAGGGTATCAGAGCGAATCAGACAAATAGAAGATTCGATCAGAACATTTGGTTGAAACCAAAGAGCCAAATTCCACAAAGGGGCCAGGACCACGTCATAAATCTGTCCAGGAAACCCTGGCGCCAGCCAGCCAGAAGTAAGCCTAACCAACCAACTTTCACAGCTTTGAACAACTTGCAACATTAAAACAAGAAGAACACAATTATTGATAATCCCAATTCAGGAAGGAGATTGTCAATATTGGGGCGAGAAACCCAAGATTAATGGTCAAAGATGCAGCACATCAGGACCATCACATGAGGAAACTTTGTTGGGTGGTGCTCCCCCACCCAAGACAAGAACCAGACCAAGTTCCTTCTAAATTCCTTTGTTCCTTTGAACATGCCCTTAGTTCACAGAATGGCAGAGACTGTCCATTTTACCTAAATATGCACCAAAATGATGCTTAAAAGGACTTATGAATGAACATCAGACCATTGCATAACTCCCTACTATGTATGTCACCCACACATTTGTCTATTATGTTCTAATCACTCGTTGTGTATGTCCTTTTTAATAACTATTGAATAGCTTAAGGGTTTATATTCATGTTTGGTATGTATGAGTTTGAAAATTCATGCTTTGAATGTTTCCACCAATCAATTCATTGTCAAATGCGTTGTATTCATGTTATAGGAATCATGGCCAAATTATACTCTGCAAGAGCGGGAAAATTCTGACCATGTGACTGATAAGATAACGTGCTGATTTATGTTTTGGGAGGAGAAACATAGCAATATCCCGAGTTAAGACAACATCTAATTGGTCAAGACACCATTTTGGGATGTGTCCAAAGCTGAGTTTAAAACCACAGGACACCATCAAATTTTGCTTTTAGTTTGGGCTTTTTTTAGCTATTTCCATCGCTCCTAGCCATGCTTTTAGCCGTTGCTTTTAGCTTTTAGCTTTAGCTTTTAGCTATTGGTTTAACCATTGCTTTTAGTCAGGCTCTTAGCTTGTGCTTTTAGTTGTGCTTCGTGCCATCTCTTTTAGCCATGCTTTTTGCCATCATTTTTGCCGTTGCTTTTTGCGTTCTTTGAACGTTTCCTGGCTTGCACGCCAGCCACTCCTCTAAACGAAAACATGAGGAGATCGTCACATTTCTTTCTTTTACTTTAATCTTTTCTTTCCGTTGAGAGTTTCGTGTTCTAAGTTAAGTTTTGCAGCTAAGCCGTGTCTCAGACTTCGTGCCCGCCTCAAAACTTCAACCAGCGTACACAACTCCATCCTCCAGCCAACGCCCAAGACATCACTTCCAATGACCACGGACTTCCAACCAATCAGCAACCTTGGGGAACCCCTTTCTGCAACGACGTCATCAAAGGAAACCCCTTAACACAAAGGCAACGCAAGTACAACCTCCAGATTCTAGCTGAACTGGTGCATTTAATATAAAGTTTAATAACCTCATTAAGAAACTCAACGCGAGGGTTAATTAAATGATTGATGGTTGTTCAGGTCTAAGCAATTGCATATACTTATGCTATAAACTTGGGATTTCACATTTTCACTCTTCTAAACTCATTCTTTCCTCATCTCTCTCTCTTTCTGCAACTTGTATGAATGTGTGAATGCGCGTCTATGTGTTAGATTAGTTTATATGTCTTAGGTTTTTCCAATAAATTCCTATTCATATTGAAAAGAGAAGTATCTTGTGTTTTGTGCTTATAAATTAATGTCTTAAACTGCCGACCTTGTTACCGTGCTAAGAAATAGTGTTTTCACTATATTTTGGATATTAGTCCAGTACAGAATTGGTGTTATACGGCTCGCCAAATTAATCACTGGCCGATTTATTGGTCCGCTGTAAAACGGAGATTCTGTTCAATCTTAAATGATTCCCTTTGAGCAAAATTGACTTCTGTAGATCCCCTACAGTATAATGGTGGAGAATGCGGGCAGTTTAATCTAATTTTTAGGCATAAACCAAGTTATTTCATCTTTTCTATTGCTGCGGATGAAAGATGAGAAACTTCTGAGTCGATACGTGTGTGTGACGTAAGCAGCGCGCGGCCGCTTGAATGACTGAACGCTTGAATGCATGAGCGCAGAGAAGGCTGCAACTCGAGTTCGCGCCTCTCTTATAGACTGTAGTAAATGAATTCAAAGGTAAGATCTGAGATCGTACAATAAGGTCGAAATTGAGCGTGTTCCTCATTTTCTGTAATGCCTTGTTTATAGCTGAATTGATGTCATTGCGTGTTCCAGTGTCATTCAATAGCTATACTCCCGACCAGGGAATCTCAGTCACCGTTAGCTGAATAGAGCTAAACTGCAGTAATTCAAAGGGAAATAAATCGACGGATAAAAATAGTTTGAGCGTGTTCCTCAATCTATTTCTAAGGCCTTATTGTTCATAGATTGATTGTCAGTGCGTGTTCCATTGCCAATTCAACTATGCTATTCGACTCCCTGGGTTAAACATTAGAAATAATGCTTGCCTGTTTGTGTCTGTTCACTAAGTGAATTTAAGATACATATCTCGTGTTACACTGCGTGTGTGATCTGAATGGGAGTGTTTTAAAAGCTTGATCAAGTAAAGTTAACTTTGAACCAACAGCGAAGAAACCCTGTTGTGTTGTGTTGTGTTTACGTGCCCAGAGAAACTGACACGTAGATTTACGATCCGCCGAGATCGATATCCTTGTTTCCCCTATTGTAGCGCCAAGCTGTATTTGAATACATTTAAAATCTAACTCTAAACGAACTAAGAGTTAAAGCGCCACATCGCAAAAGCAACTAAAAGTGGTGTTATTTGTACAGTGTTGAAATGCGCCGACATTTCATTTAACATGCTTAACTGTACTTGCAATGCAACATTCATGTGCTTAGTCCACTAAAGTTTGTTTGGTTGCCATAGTTACGATCGTGACTCAGAAGTCTTAACCTACTTCCGGAGCAACTCTGAACTGCGCACGCGCAGCACGTCGACGTCATACGTAAACAAACTCTACGGCGTTGCTAAGCTAACGAAACCGTTGTGTTTACATTGAAATCTATGCTAAAGATTAGCCTCAAAGGTTAGCAGTTAGCATTAACATCTAGTGGTTGTATACAGTGTGTTTGGGTAAAGCTAAAGTGATTTAACCCTTTGAACATCTTAACTAATACACCAGTTGGTCTCTTTCTATTTCTTATTTCTCCAATTTCTCACTTTTTACTACTTATTTGCATTTTACTAGAAATGGAAATACTGCTCCACAATTATTAATTGTGCCAAATTCAAATTTAATTCAAACATTAAATTTATTTGGAAGCATTCAGATTTCCTCATCAGGTCATTTCATATGATCATTATTTCTAGTATTCTTTTACGCCTAACAGTTAATCATTGTAGGTAAGAATGAGCCTTGAACTTTGAAAGTTTAAGTAAACTTATTCTACCTAACTGATTTATAACCCTTACTAATAGATTCTATTCAGAATCGCACTTACTCTTATTGCGTTTTACCCTTCCTTCTTCCTGTTTGGCTATACACTTAGCCTCTATATTTATTTATTGATTTCCTCTTTCATTTAATTCCATTTTGATTATTTTGCCATTTATTACTTTCAGTTCCACTTTATCTTACCTCTCTCTTTCCTCCTGGTATCCTAGTTCGGGAACGACACACCTGAGCCCTTAACAGGAGACATTGTTATCCCTCGCTACAAGTTCGAATAAATTAGGAAGACAACTCTCTTTCACTCAAATTTTATTGTTGTTTCATTAGTTGTACGGCAACTATTAACAACGCTATACTCGTAGTTGGGCATAACAGCAACACAGTCTGTGAGTGGACCAGATCTACTCTCCTTTCCTGTCCTTCTACTCAAGTCTCTCCTGTTCTCTTCTGCTTTCTTCCCTCTTCACATTTTTAGGGACCTGTAAGAACCATCAATCGATTCTAAGTGAATGAAATAAACAATCTTGTCGAAGACGAATTATCCTTATGAATTTGATTGTAACCAAACCCTCCTTCATTCTTCCTAACCTCCCTGCATTTTAAAACGCATTCCAAATTTTTGCATCTCACCAAACGCTGAGATCAATTAATAGAGATAAGTGTCGAACAACCGTCGCTTTCGAAGCATCCCTGGTAGGCGGTCCAACTGTAAGGTGTACGGTGTCAATCCTGTCAGACTAAGAAAAGAGATATCAACATTATTATTGTATTCTTTTGTCTCAAACAGAGATATAATAATATTGTTTACCTTCTTGATAACAAAATCTAATCGGAAGATTCCCATTGGCAAAGGAATTGATTTATTACACTGAATTGTGTTTCACCTTTCTCTCTTTTTCCTCTTCCTCATTAGAGTGACGAAGTCTTCACATCCCTAGTCTGCCTAGACACCTTGAGACCAACACATCCATCACCACACTTCAATAGTGGTTCACAATCACTGACACAACATTTAGTTGTCCCACCACACATAGGCTTCTACACCACACAGATCTGTGTCAGTCCCTCTTCTCCTCAGCGCGCCAACATGCAGCATACTGCAGACCCCATCGCCCAAAGGGAAGATGTGAACACTTGGCTGAGAGGCATGACAGAAAGCCTCACCCCCAAGACCTTTGAACTGTTATTATTTCTAATAATAATCCTAATCCTGAGAAGACTCCTGACACATGATCCAAGCCAGAACAACAACCATGAGGAGCTAGTCAAGATTACAAGCTCCCTAAGCTATGCCTTCACAGCCCAGCTGCACCTGAGCGACAAGCACATCACCCACCTCCAAGAGGAGCTGACACGTGCCCAACGCCGCATAGACAAGCTGGACGTGAAAGTTCAAGATCAACTCAAAGCACCCAACGAGAGGGAGCAGGAAACAACGGAACAAGTTAAGAAGCTCCAAGCAGCCCTGGCAGCAGCTCAACGTGACCAACAACAAGCAAACGCTGCCCAGAAAGACCTGGTAAACAGACTTCAGTATGCCGAACAGCTACTAGAGAAAGCCAAGAAAAACATCAGAGACCAGAATGCTGAAATCAGTGCTTTAGAAGACCACCTTGAAAGGTACAGCACTGAAATAGATAATCTGACCCAACATCTAGATGATGCCAACGACGAGCTCTGCATGGTCAGAAAAGAACTCAAACATGCTTATGAACTGAAACAAGAGCCAAGAAGGGAGAAACATCCCTCAGCCTCACCACTGCTGAGCAGAACAGACTCCCACGTCCAAGAACTGGCATCCAATGAAAGAAGCGAAGAGCCACAACCCAAAACCTCACCTGCCTTCGCCACAGAATTCTTTCCTGTCCCCGAAAGAACAGACCCCATCCAAGCAGACCTCCAAGCTGCACATGGGATGACCATCAAAGACCTCAACAAGCTGTCTAACAACATCTGCAAGTTCAACCCGAACTCCAAAGAGAGCCACGACATCCAGGCTCACCTGCAAGATATCGACTTTCACCTGGAAATGAGACCTCATGTGACTGACAGAGACAGGTTGTACCTCCTAAGAGCCACGTCAAGTCCCGAGGTACGAAACTTCCTAGATCGACAACTCAGTCACACAAAGTCAAATTACCAGCTACTTCGTGAGGTCCTGATTAAAGAGTTTACAGACCCAGAGTCTGCATATGGACTGTTAACTGCTTTAGAAACCAAACAAGGTCGACAAGAGACTCCACAAGCCTACTACAACCGGCTCCGACAAGCCTACTTTGGTGCACACAACAAACCTGACCTTGAAGAGGATGTGAACTTCAAAAGCCTCTTCCTAAGAAACCTGCACCCTGGAGTCAGTCGTCATCTAGGCGTCATGGCCTGTCCTCGCTCCATGACTATCCAACAGTTGCGTGACCTAACACAAAAGGCCTACAACAAGCAGAAGATGGCCTCAAAGAAAGGTAACAAAACATCTACACTCTTGAACTCTGTCACCAAAGACTCAAGCCTCGCACTGGATGACACCCAGTGGCATCACGACACCAGAGTCCTCCATCAAGAGCACAGAGAACGTGACCCCCATTTCCACGACAGCTATCAGCCCAGCCGCTGCGAAAAGCCATGGGACAAGCTACGCTTCTCAGAAATCCCAAAAGAGAGGATCAACTGGAAACCTAATTGGACGTACCAAGCCAATCAAACGTCTCGTCCAACTAGAGTGGGTAAACGACGACAAAACCCACATCAGCACCACTCAGACATCCATGGTGCTAAGTATCCACAAGAACAACATGGCTTACCATCAGAAGACATGGAACAAGTCATGAAAGAACTGAAAGAGTTCCTTGAAAACCAGCTAGACACAAATGACTAGAAACATGAGTCATGTTCGCTGTGACCAGCGACAGAACGGAAGGCCGGCAACCACCTGGTACATCACCGTATCAGAAGATGACAAGCACCTGTTCATCAACCACCCAGAAAGAGCAAGTCTCTCACGGCCCACCGTTGATGTAAATGCTGAGGTACCAAACAACATCACCTCAGTCACTCATCACTCACTAAGAAACTGCAAAATGAACTCCAACTCCAAGAACCACATTCATGTCTGTGCAACAGCAACCACCAAAGCACAGAAGGTCGGAAGGTCTGCCACAACCAGAAGGCATCACAAGAGGAATGCACCATAGGAGACAAGGTTTTGCATCCCAGCTTCACACAGCCATGCCAAACCAAACCTCAGACTGTCTGCTAACGAACTTCCTGCCTTGCTGGACCGACCCCCATGAGATCATGGACACGCCCTCATCCAAGCCAAGGATGCAGAGAGCCAGTCTTCACTGACATGCAAGAAAAGGGGGGAGCCAAAACAGACTGAAACAGATCTGACCATACACTGCACTACATCATTAACACACACAACATAACTACGTCTACTGATAACACGTTCAACCAACATATTCTTCCCACAAGGAGAATATTCAAATCATAGCTTAACGTAGTTTCATACTCATCGTGCAGGAACATGCAATTATCCTCACCACAGGTAGAACACCTGACACTAAGTCAAGGTACATGACACCCTAGCTGCACACAGCATCCTAGCACAACAGTAGTTGTTAGCCACACTAGGAAAACCCGCAGCTCCTTTGTTTTGTTTGTTTTCTGTGACCTATCCCTTTCCTTTCTCTCTTTCTTTAGCAGGTGAAACTCCTAGCCACCCCACTGGGGTCAAAGATCTGATATTAGGATTGACTCGCCACGCCTAATATCCACAAGCCACTCTAAACTGAATGGAAGCCAAAGAGCTCCATGCCCGATAGGTCAAACCATTTTACCACAAATGATTCACCAGAAATCAAAGGTGAACATTTCTAAATTAAAACCTATAAGAAACAAACAAATTTTAATTGCAAAATTTGATCAAAGAATCAACCTACCAAAACAAATTCGAACAACAATTTCTAGATTGAACTTGACTATTCTCAGTGTACTAAACTATGCTGGCTAGTTAAATGTAAGTGACTGTACCATAAATAACCTAATGCCCTGCACCAGTACAGTAACTGTCCTGGAGGTGTTGTCTTGTTGTTTGCTGTGTTGGTGTCTGCTTCTTCTGCCTTTGTTTCTCCAGCGCTCGCCGATGTCTTCATCAACCAACACATCGTCGACCGAAGGGGGGATATGTAGGGTATCAGAGCGAATCAGACAAATAGAAGATTCGATCAGAACATTTGGTTGAAACCAAAGAGCCAAATTCCACAAAGGGGCCAGGACCACGTCATAAATCTGTCCAGGAAACCCTGGCGCCAGCCAGCCAGAAGTAAGCCTAACCAACCAACTTTCACAGCTTTGAACAACTTGCAACATTAAAACAAGAAGAACACAATTATTGATAATCCCAATTCAGGAAGGAGATTGTCAATATTGGGGCGAGAAACCCAAGATTAATGGTCAAAGATGCAGCACATCAGGACCATCACATGAGGAAACTTTGTTGGGTGGTGCTCCCCCACCAAAGACAAGAACCAGACCAAGTTCCTTCTAAATTCCTTTGTTCCTTGGAACATGCCCTTAGTTCACAGAATGGCAGAGACTGTCCATTTTACCTAAATATGCACCAAAATGATGCTTAAAAGGACTTATGAATGAACATCAGACCATTGAATAACTCCCTACTATGTATGTCACCCACACATTTGTCTATTATGTTCTAATCACTCGTTGTGTATGTCCTTTTTAATAACTATTGAATAGCTTAAGGGTTTATATTCATGTTTGGTATGTATGAGTTTGAAAATTCATGCTTTGAATGTTTCCACCAATCAATTCATTGTCAAATGCGTTGTATTCATGTTATAGGAATCATGGCCAAATTATACTCTGCAAGAGCGGGAAAATTCTGACCATGTGACTGATAAGATAACGTGCTGATTTATGTTTTGGGAGGAGAAACATAGCAATATCCCGAGTTAAGACAACATCTAATTGGTCAAGACACCATTTTGGGATGTGTCCAAAGCTGAGTTTAAAACCACAGGACACCATCAAATTTTGCTTTTAGTTTGGGCTTTTTTTAGCTATTTCCATCGCTCCTAGCCATGCTTTTAGCCGTTGCTTTTAGCTTTTAGCTTTAGCTTTTAGCTATTGGTTTAACCATTGCTTTTAGTCAGGCTCTTAGCTTGTGCTTTTAGTTGTGCTTCGTGCCATCTCTTTTAGCCATGCTTTTTGCCATCATTTTTGCCGTTGCTTTTTGCGTTCTTTGAACGTTTCCTGGCTTGCACGCCAGCCACTCCTCTAACGAAAACATGAGGAGACCGTCACATTTCTTTCTTTTACTTTAATCTTTTCTTTCCGTTGAGAGTTTCGTGTTCTAAGTTAAGTTTTGCCGCTAAGCCGTGTCTCAGACTTCGTGCCCGCCTCAAAACTTCAACCAGCGTACACAACTCCATCCTCCAGCCAACGCCCAAGACATCACTTCCAATGACCACGGACTTCCAACCAATCAGCAACCTTGGGGAACCCCTTTCTGCAACGACGTCATCAAAGGAAACCCCTTAACACAAAGGCAACGCAAGTACAACCTCCAGATTCTAGCTGAACTGGTGCATTTAATATAAAGTTTAATAACCTCATTAAGAAACTCAACGCGAGGGTTAATTAAATGATTGATGGTTGTTCAGGTCTAAGCAATTGCATATACTTATGCTATAAACTTGGGATTTCATATTTTCACTCTTCTAAACTCACTCTTTCCTCCTCTCTCTCTCTTTCTGCAACTTGTATGAATGTGTGAATGCGCGTCTATGGTTAGATTAGTTTATATGTCTTAGGTTTTTCCAATAAATTCCTATTCATATTGAAAAGAGAAGTATCTTGTGTTTTGTGCTTATAAATTAATGTCTTAAACTGCCGACCTTGTTACCGTGCTAAGAAATAGTGTTTTCACTATATTTTGGATATTAGTATCCAGTAGAGTTGATGTTATACGGCTCGCTAAATGAATCACTGACCGATTCATTGATCCGCTGTAAAACGGAGATTCTGTTCAATCTTAAATGATTCCCTTTGAGCAAAATTGACTTCTGTAGATCCCCTACAGTATAATGGTGGAGGATGCGGGCAGTTTAATCTAATTTTTAGGCATAAACCAAGTTATTTCATCTTTTCTATTGCTGCGGATGAAAGATGAGAAACTTCTGAGTCGATACGTGTGTGTGACGTAAGCAGCGCGCGGCCGCTTGAATGACTGAACGCTTGAATGCATGAGCGCAGAGAAGGCTGCAACTCGAGTTCGCGCCTCTCTTATAGACTGTAGTAAATGAATTCAAAGGTAAGATCTGAGATCGTACAATAAGGTCGAAATTGAGCGTGTTCCTCATTTTCTGTAATGCCTTGTTTATAGCTGAATTGATGTCATTGCGTGTTCCAGTGTCATTCAATAGCTATACTACCGACCAGGGAATCTCAGTCACCGTTAGCTGAACAGAGCTAAACTGCAGTAATTCAAAGGGAAATAAATCGACGGATAAAAATAGTTGAGCGTGTTCCTCAATCTATTTCTAAGGCCTTATTGTTCATAGCTTGATTGTCAGTGCGTGTTCCATTGCCAATTCAACTATGCTATTCGACTCCCTGGGTTAAACATTAGAAATAATGCTTGCCTGTTTGTGTCTGTTCACTAAGTGAATTTAAGATACATATCTCGTGTTACACTACGTGTGTGATCTGAATGGGAGTGTTTTAAAAGCTTGATCAAGTAAAGTTAACTTTGAACCAACAGCGAAGAAACCCTGTTGTGTTGTGTTGTGTTTACGTGCCCAGAGAAATTGACACGTAGATTTACGATCCGCCGAGATCGATATCCTTGTTTCCCCTATTGTAGCGCCAAACTGTATTTGAATACATTTCAAATCTAACTCTAAACGAACTAAGAGTTAAAGCGCCACATCGCAAAACCAACTAAAAGTGGTGTTATTTGTACAGTGTTGAAATGCGCCGACATTTCATTTAACATGCTTCACTGTACTTGCAATGCAACATTCATGTGCTTAGTCCACTAAAGTTTGTTTGGTCGCCATAGTTACGATCGTGACTCGGAAGTCTTAACCTACTTCCGGAGCAACTCTGAACTGCGCACGCGCAGCACGTCGACGTCATATGTAAACAAACTCTAAGTGTTGCTAAGCTAACGAAACTGTTGTGTTTACATTGAAATCTATGCTAAAGATTAGCCTCAAAGGTTAGCAGTTAGCATTAACATCTACTGGTTGTATACAGTGTGTTTGGGTAAAGCTAAAGTGATTTAACCCTTTGAACATCTTAACTAATACACCAGTTGGTCTCTTTCTATTTCTTATTTCTCCAATTTCTCACTTTTTACTACTTATTTGCATTTTACTAGAAATGGAAATACTGCTCCACAATTATTAATTGTGCCAAATTCAAATTTAATTCAAACATTAAATTTATTTGGAAGCATTCAGATTTCCTCATCAGGTCATTTCATATGATCATTATTTCTAGTATTCTTTTACGCCTAACAGTTAATCATTGTAGGTAAGAATGAGCCTTGAACTTTGAAAGTTTAAGTAAACTTATTCTACCTAACTGATTTATAACCCTTACTAATAGATTCTATTCAGAATCGCACTTACTCTTATTGCGTTTTACCCTTCCTTCTTCCTGTTTGGCTATACACTTAGCCTCTATATTTATTTATTGATTTCCTCTTTCATTTAATTCCATTTTGATTATTTTGCCATTTATTACTTTCAGTTCCACTTTATCTTACCTCTCTCTTTCCTCCTGGTATCCTAGTTCGGGAACGACACACCTGAGCCCTTAACAGGAGACATTGTTATCCCTCGCTACAAGTTCGAATAAATTAGGAAGACAGCTCTCTTTCACTCAAATTTTATTGTTGTTTCATTAGTT